>CABEEJ010001455.1:26664-156118 GCA_901482245.1 Timema douglasi
AAAAAAAAAAAAAAATATGTACCAAAAAATCCATGATAAATAGCTGAAAAGAAATTTTGCATTATAATGTCTGAAAAATAATTTTGAAGCTTACATTTTATATTTGACATCAAGATGTGTCCTGAATGGTTATCCTGCCGAGAGTGGCTTGATTACTGCTGATTACAAAGATTGTTTATGCAGTGTAATTTGTAATCCACCTTAAACAAAGTGCTACTTTAGAAACAGTGAATATTGTCCAGGGTATAGTGAATTACGCAACAAGTTTGAAAATATTTATGACAGTAACTTTGTTGACATGATAACATACAAGCAATGGGTTACAGTGGACCGTTCAAACTTGGAAACTGTTTAAAAACCGGTGGATGAAGTCTTCTTAGTCATTCTTTCATTGCTAAAGAGCAAGCTAATTTATTTTCTGAGAAGAAAAAATCTCTGCAAGAGGCTGAGTATTTAGTGGTTTGTGACTTTTCCGAAAATTACTCATTTGTTCTTCATGACTTAGTACAAGGGTTCCATTGGAACAATGCACAATCTACAATTCATCTATTTGTTATTTAAACTCATCAGAAGAACCACACACTGTTAAACATGCAAGTTTTTGCTGAAGGCATGATACAACAGCAGTTTATACATTTCAGAAAAAACTAATCAAATTCCTTAACACTACTCTTTTGCCACTGAAAAAAATCACATATTTTTCAGATGGGACAGCATCACAGTGTAAAAATCGCAAGAACTTTGCAAATTTGCGTTAACATCACCAAGACTTTGGATGCAAAGCAGAGTGGCACTTATTTGCCACATCACATGGTATAATTGCTTGTGATGGTGTAGGGGGAACTGTAAAGCGTCTTGTTGCTAAAGCCAGTTTACACAAGCCCTGTGCAGAGCAAATATTGATACCAAGACAGTTTATAAATGGGTAAGACACAATATAGAAGGAATGACATTCATGTTTGTGACAATAGAAGAATATGAAAATGTACAGATATTTTTGCAGGAGAGATTTGCAAACTCTAGATACATTCCTGGAATACAGAAGCTTCACTGTGTCGTTCTATTGCAATCAGGGAAACTGATAACAAAGGTTTATTCTTCAGTAGAGGAGTCAAAACTTGAAAGTATCATGCAAGTCAAAGGACGGCTATAACTGAATGAAATATATGATGGGCACAAGTGGTTGGGATGTGTTATCTCTGTCAATGAAAACACTGATGAACTCAAAATCAGCTTTCTACATCCACATGGACCAGCTCCATCATTTGTTTACCCACAAGTTCCTGACATTTTAGTAGTGCATGTGTCATCAGTTCTTACAAAAGTTGACTCTCTGACCACAACTGGTAGAACATATGTTTTGACAAAACAGGAAGTTTCAGCTGTTCACAGTCAACTGGATACATCCAAAAGGAATACCTAATATGCCTATGTGTTTAAAATGTAAAAATTTCAGGTAGGCATATGTTTATTATTTTTAGTATTAGTAATATATTTGTAGATTTAAAATAATATTACATTTAAATAACATTTTGGCTTTCTTATCAATTAACTTCAAGGAACAATGAAGCAAACTCGTGTGACGCAAGGAAATTAATGGAAATTGAAATTCCTGTTTTACTGAATTTAACATAACTCCTGAACCCATTTGCATCCCATCTTCAAATGTTGCATAGTTAATAAGTAATACTATACATACAACATATATTATTTGAAAGGAAATTAAAACCCGTTTTTGAGAAAATGGCTGACAAAATGTTTTATCATAATTTTTTTATTGTTCTTTTCGTAATATAATATAGTAATATCTCATATGAAAGAGCTATTCAAGACCTTTACAAAAACACTTGAATCACTTCTATAAGTGCCCAGGTTACTGAAATATCCGATGTTAAAGTTAACAAGATGGTGACAAAATTGGTCGAAATCGCAAATTTTGCACCGCTATAATTTCATAAATAAAAAATATATGGACATGAAATTTTATAAAGGCATATATCTCGAGTGGTTCTTTCAGTATGCCAAATAAAATAAAAATGTAATGTTGTGAACCCTGTTGACTTGACACGGAATTACCCTATAAGAATTGTACCCACATTGGTGTGAAAGGCGAGTGAAAAATCATTTTGGGAAAACCACCCTCAGTAGGCCTACACCCAAGCGAGATTAAAACTTTGATCAACCTGTAATTAACATTCTAGTCTACTACTAGACTAGCGCATTAGACAATATGGCCACTGAAGCAAGTACCGTAAGATTCAAATAATACCTACAAAGATTGTTAATAAATTTTCATTAGTTATAAACTCAAAAAAGGAACTCACCAACTTCAATAAGATTAAAGAATATTCAAATGTCATAATATAAAAGTTAGTTTAGTATGCAATAATTAATTGGTTTCTAATGAAAACCATCCCAACTTATCTAAACTTAACCTTCCATGCATCAATAAATAGGCCTACACATTTCAATTAAACTGGGATCTTAATGTTTTTGAAATTATTAAAATATGAGTTGTGTTGTTAATTAGAAGGTTCAAAATGCTATATTCGTTAATACAGTATTTTAATACAAGATATTTAAGCAAACATGTTGACACTTGGAAGGTTAGGTTTTGCTAGATTGGGATCTAGTTTATAGATTAAAATAAACACACTTAACTTAAGGGCTAATTATTGTGTACCAAAATATTTTAATTAATACAGAGCTGGAACAGTTGCAATCCTTTAATATTCATGTTCTTCTCTGATTTAGGTGAATAACCTATAGCCTATTTTAATTTTGTAGTTGATTTTTGATCACCACATCTTACTACCTGTTCAGGTTATACACATTGGGTAGGCCCATATCCCGAATTTTCTTTTGGGGGGTTGAAGAGTGGGGTAGGGATCATTCTTCAGACGGTCATCTCAAGATTAAACAGCGGGGACAGGGGTCAGACAAATCTGACCTGCATGGAGAGAAAAATATATAAAAATTTCATACAAAAATATTTTGAATTAGACCCATTCTTACATTCACTAATAATGTTTATGACTTTTAATAGAAAACATTTTAATTTTACATACATTTTTACAAAAACTAATACATTTTCTATTAAAAGCTATAAAAATCATATTAATTATTAGTGAATGCAAGTATGGGTCAGCTGTAATATATTTTTTTACAAAATGTTGACACATTTTTACCTCTGTGTGTGGAGGAATCCCTGAGTATATTACATCTTATTATTAACAATGTTTAGTCTGCCTAAGTAAGTGACACTGAAATTAAATACAAATTTTTTTAATTTAGGAATTTATTATTTCTATCTTTTTATAATTATGTTTAATGTTTGTTAAAATTTTAGGGAGGGACTTTAGGCCTACGAGCTCTTTCCCCCTGGATACATGCCTGCATTGGGGTAGGAATGAGAAAGGTAACACTTTAGAAGTAGGCCTAATCTACCCACATTTGCGTGGAATGGGAATGGGAAACCATTTAGTAAAATCCACCAGGCTCAACCGGGATCAATACTTCGACCTCCCCGTCATAAGCAGACCAATCTAACATGAGAGTGGTGCCTTAGACCACTGGAGTCTAACTGGCGGCCTGCAGGCCAAATGCTGCTTACACTCACTGAAAATGTGGTCCTCATAGTATCCTGGAGGAAAATTAGAGGGAATTCCTATGTCGAGATGTGAAAAAAAATTAAAATGAAAATATTTATTTAAAAAGGATGATTGAATTTTATTATGCATTTATTTTATTAGTAAAAATATGTACCGTAGTATAAATACATATCTATACTGCTAAGTGGTTTTGTGAAAGAGTGCGTGCATATTTCATGATAGGGACCTACTCTTTGGGGCATTAATCCTTAACGAGGTTTTTTTGGATTAAAATTTAAAAATCCTCCCAACAAGAAATATAAATTATATCTAATTAATGAAAGTAATTGGTTATTGAGTTGTTGACCTCGGGGGTCTTAGGGCACACTGCTAGCGGGTTCAAATCCAGCTGTGGTTGAAGGATTTTTCTTGAGTGATAAAAACTGTAGCACAACTTCCTTTAGATTGGAAGTAAAGCCGTCGGTCCCATGTTGATTGTGGCATGTAAAATAACCCTGGAAGGTATGTGAAAATACCTTTTCCGGCAGAATTGAAGACTCTCTCGTTTTTGCTCATAGAAAATTCTCGTGTGTTGATATAATCAGTCATTTCAGAAAGTGCATGTTAAATACCTTAAATAAATTTATTATGGGTTGATTTTAAACCTTTATTAAGTTGATGGTATTGCATAATATATCTTTGGCCCGTGGTGCAAACCGATAATAATATTTGGCCCTTGGGATGAAAAAGTTGGACCACTCGACCTTAAACCATTCGGCCACTGAAGCAGGTAATTTTCTAGAACCTACATATTCAATATTCTCAAAATTGGTACCTATAATTTGATTCTTGTATTCTTATTGTGTGTACTTTTTAGTAACAGTAAAAAGCTTTGTAGAAACGATGAAAAAAAGTATCTAATCGCCATTCCCAAAAATATGTCCAAAAACATTAAAAAATGTATTTGGACAATATTACCAATTATAATTTAGGCTAATATTTTTTATAATGTATTGGCGACTGAAAGGCTAGATTTAGTTAGGTTGGAATAGCTTATAATATAAAACATTACTAACTATTATGCACTAAAATACTTTTGGCATTGTGTCAAGGACTACTTTACTCCTATAATTCCTTTAAATATCCATGTGAGTTCGCTGATAGTATCATTCCAAGCAATGTTACTTACACATGATGGTAGGGACTTTTTGTTCATTGATTTAATTGAGTATATTTTTAACTTACTAATTCTGATATTATAAAACCTAAAAATACTTCTAATATTGATATTTTTTTGAATTTCTGTATTCTTGTTTTATGAATCAATAATATTAATGCATTTTTTAGAGTTAGGTATGTAATCTAATCAAATGGAGAGTAGACTCTTAATAAGAATATTGTCTTATTTATTTGATCGATATGTGCTTATATTTCATTTAGGCCTATTCTTAAGAGTCGGTGGGAGATAAATTGTCTGTATTGAGACTACAGGTTAATCTAAAGGAAATAATATTTCAAAAACTATAATACCAATTCACTTAGTGTTTTTTTTTATCTCTCTTCTTCTATATTTATAGAAATTAACAATATAGAGAAAAAAATAAAAAACTATACTGCTAGCCATCAATTAAAATTCAAATAATAAGTTTTAGGCAAAATGTTAAAATAAATAAAAACATTCCAAACAATTGATATAAAAAAAATCGTCACTTAAAAAAAATTAATGAGATTATAAAAATTCCTAATTTTTTTTTAACATTTCCACAAAAAACCTTCTTTCCAGGCCCAACATAGAAAATTACTGTGGCCAGCTATTTGGTTACACGTAGTTCAGTGGTCCTCTCACAGGTCAACACTAACGTAAAGGTTCCCCCACCACATAGTAACTCTCCCTGTCTCTCTTTGAGCGACTTTCTTATTAAAAACATACAACAGGTGCAGAAACTTTGGCAATGATTGTAAGGGGAAGAAGGGAATGCCGCTGTCAACTAATATTTCTATTAAAGATGATAGCCGTTTACTTACAGCTCCTTGAGTATAAATACCTGCCTGTGGCCACACGGTCTAATGTGCTAGTCTCGTGTTAGGCTAGACTGCCGAGGACGGAGAGATCGGGATTCCATCCCGGTCAGGTGCTCTGTGGATGGTTTTTATTAAGAAGAAAATATGACCCTTTTTAATTGAAAAATGCTCTTCTTCTTGATAGCAAGTAAATCCTTATTTTAATCATGTTTTATGTGTAAATATTAATATAAGTATGAGTTTTTCAGCAAATTACCGGAGTTATTATAATAAGACCTGATTGGATATTTATATCAGCTTTATATAAGGTATTATGTGACAGTATTTGGATTTTAGGACACACAATCATGCATTCTCTCTTTTTTAACTCAAAAGGGAACGGGACTTTCTCTCATGATTATGTTTGAATTTTGTTAAAAAAAACTAAACAATATATTAGAGAATACTTTTAAAGGAACAACAATTACTTTCTGGTTGTTGTTTTTAAGAGTAATGGTAAAGGTATTTTGATTGTACACTATCTAAATGAAATTAGAGAAACTCCGAGAACGAGTGTCTTTTGGCTCTGATACCATGCAGCCTAAAATTAACTATTCATGCTTATCAGGATAAACTGGATCATATTGACCAAAACTATATCGTAGTTCCTTAAATGAATTGTAATGAAAGATAAAAAATCGATTGAATACAGCTATGGACACCATGCTAATGTGTTAAGGACAAGGTAGGTTGTAATTTAGAGAAAGTGTATCACCAGTCCCACCTCTGGGTGTTATTATAATAATAATAATAATAATAATAATAATAATAATAATTTCAATTTCCTTTATTATAGTGCTGGCCAACAGTCGTAAGACCTATAAAGGCCAGCACTGAAAAGTACACAAGTACCTTACAAATACATACATTTACACGAGAAAATAAGATAAACCAAAATGGCTAAATAATGTTATATAATGATTAATAGTTATAAAAAAAGTAATTAATAATGATAATAATAAAAATAGCAATAATAACAAAAAACTAAAGAGTGGTTAAAAGCAGTAATAATATGCAAAAAATAAATCAGAATATTGTAAAATTTAGATATTATAGGCAGAACCTCTTAGTGATAAATTATTGATAAGGGATTTCCTTAAATAACTCTCTGAGTTTAGCTTTTCTTTTATGATAAAAGTCGGATTCGACAAATCTAGAATTGGCGCTATGGATACAACGACCTATAGGGCTTACCTTATAAGAGCTATTGAGAAAAAATAATTTTGGATTACGAGAAGCTTGAGAAGGGATAAGAATGCCTACATGATCAAGGGCAAATTTGCAATAAATTTTGCTATTGAATATATTAAAAACAAAAAGGGCATCACAATAAAGTCTACGCGAGAAGAGAGTTTGGAGTCCCAAGAGGTTTCGAATTCTGTCATAATCATAATAAATCCGGTTACTAAAGTATTTATCATAGCACGCAGCGACAAATTTTCTTTGAACGTTATCCAACCTAAGAAAGTTAGCTAAGGTAATGGAATTCCAAGCAACACTAGCGTATTCCAACTTAGATCTAACCAGGGCGTAATACAGACATAAAAAACAGTCAACTTTCTTAAATGATGACATAATAAATTTAATAAGTCTAAGTAATAGTATAGTAATAGTAATATATTAAAAATAATAATAATAATTAATAAAAAAATATATAATGAAAATATATAAATAATAATAATAATAATAATAAACCCTGATCTTTAGTCCTCGGCATTATAGTCTAACACGAGACAGCCTGTTAGACCGTGCGGCTACTAAATCTGGGATGCATTGCATGGATAAAACTTGGGAAATAATTTGAACTAAAGTAAGAGAACCGTATGCACACCCAACAGGAACTTAAGCCCCGAGCTCTTAGTCACCATAAAACTAGGATAGACGAAAATAACGCCTTTTCCCACCTGCTCCCCTATGTGGGTAGCGTGGTATAAACTACACACATCATTAAAAAGTACTCTAATATATATATATATCTATATTATAATTATATAAATAAAACACTATCTGTGGACACGCAGACCTAATGTCAGGTTCATAATTATGTTTTTCTGGGGAGAGGCAATTTTGACAGCAGGAACTGAGGACATATTTCCAAAAAGGTTTCTCCCTCTCCCTTCACATAAATGTGGGTACATTTCTAATTAATCCTACCATCTTAATCCTTTCCCTACTACCGTGGCTATAACCCATATTGTTCGGAAGGGTAATAATAAGCATGGTGTATATTATATTTATACACTTTTTTTCCATAAACAATAATCACCAAGATATTAATTATATTTTTATATGACTATTACTATCACATTGGCTAAGTATGTTCTTTATTATTTTATTGTAACTTTTATTCAGGGTTTCACTAACCATTAGAATTGACAAATTATATATTAATTATTATAACTTGAAGTTAGGAATTTAGAGGAAATGTACATGCATTTGTGTGAAGGCAAAGTTACAAACAATTTTGTAAAACACTCCCGTATTCTTTAGTTTTTTTAAGCAACACGTCTCATTACTCGTTCAGGTTATACACCTACTATGCTAATGGGTAAGGAATAAGATAGGTGTAATTTGAGGAAATGCACCCGACCGGGATTGAACCCTGATCTCTCCGTACTTGGCAGTCAATTCCAACACGAGAGTAGTGCAGACCGTGGCCACACACACATATCTTAAAAATTTGTTACTGTTGGTTTTGTTTTGCAATTCCATGAAATAATCCTTTGCAAGCTGTGTTGGTTGTTTTCTTTCACTAATAATTTCTTGTCGGTTGCTTTGAATAATAAATTTCCCCTTATTTCCCCTTCAATGAGAACAAATCCCAATGTATAAAATAACTACTAACACTCTGAAGTAATGTGACAAACTTGATAACTAAAATGCTGTTTAGAAATCAACTCCCTCTGAATCTTAAAAATCTAACTTGTTAGAAGAAAAATTAAAAAATAAGAACACATGCTATTTTTCCAGTAGAGTTATGATTTTTGTTTAGTAATACAATAACATGCTAACTTGACAACTGCTGATACTGTAAAAAAATATAAAAACAAATTTTGGTATAGGTTTGAAATAAAGATGTGGCCAGGGAAGTCTCCGGTGCCAAGAGAAGAACTGATCAAACAAGTGAAGGGAGTGGATGCCTTGTTTTGCTACTTGACAGATAAAATAGACGAGCAAGTACTAGAAAGTGCGGGTAAGCTTAGCTGGCCACCATGTCTGTTGTTTTAATATTAATTTAGTTGTTAACTCAACAAACATGTTAAACATTTTCTAAACAAATTAAATTTCAGATTCTCAAAGTATTCTAGAATCTTTTAAAAGTTATTAGGTCACATATTATAACATCCATTTGTTCTATCGATGACTTACAATTAAAGGATGCAGGATGTACAATGTGCTACTCAAGAAAATGCACCACCATTTCCCTGAAAATGAAAACCATTAGAATAAAACTAGCCTAACACCATTGTACTCATTCGACAAAAAACACCAGCCTACAGGATCAGAACCAGAGGTGTAAACTGACTCTTTCAGTAAGATCCAAAATAAAATGTTAATTTTTCATAAAACAAAGGGAAACTTAATTTGTCCATAATAACCTTTGAACTAATTAAAATGTTCCTCTGTTGAGTCAGCCAAGATGATGGGTAGTAAAAATGTGTTTGTATTCCAACTACCCTGAATATTAATGTCCCTGTGTTCTAATGTCTCACTGAAGGTCCCAGTCTCAAGGTCATAGGGACCATGTCTGTGGGTTATGACCATATCAATGTCTCTCAGCTCAAGAAGAAAGGTATAAAACTAGGCATTACTCCAGATGTTCTCACCGACGCTGTCGCTGAACTAAGTGTGGGGCTTCTTCTAGCAACCTCCAGAAGACTGTTTGAGGCACATCAAGAAATACTCAAGTAAGAGATAGTTTCTAACAAAGGGTAATATGCGGCTGATGAGGTATATGAAATTGACCTTCTACACATGAGCACATCAACAAACAAACAAGAAAATGTAACAAACATGTAATTGGGGTTTATAGAGCTAGAATGATTCTTCCTTATTGATAAACTGGTTTGATTCACACTGTCACCCGCCCCTTTCTCCATTACACATAAACAATAGGCAGAGGTAGTAAGTAACAAGAAAGTTATATTTTATTTGACAAAAAAATAAAGTACAACTCATTGAGTGAGTGAGACATTTACACATTAGCCTCTGAACAAGAAAGTAACCCAAAACCCAAGCAAGGGGTACAGTACAGCCCAAAGGCCGAACGAAGCGTAGGGAACCACCAACGCCAAAGAGGCATGTAAACAACATTTGAAATAAGTGGCCCACTTCCCCAAACGCTCAAAATGGCGTCTCATAATATATAATGATTTTACAATAACAATTGACCTTCATGATAATATTAATTTGACCTATCGTAAATAGAAATTTGGAACCTCAAAACAAACCCTAACGCAAATGGCAAATTGGAAAAGAGTAATGGATCCAAAGTTACCGGTACTGACAACCTTAATTTGCCCAACAATTTGATAGCAGGATCTCTAAACATGCATATTTTAATATCAAGACCCAAACATTTATGCCTACGTAAGAATGGCGCTTGCCGACTCGCGGCCCCACTTTTTAGCAACATTTAATACTAGGCATCCAACAATAACAAACTATCTCAACTTTAAATAATAAATGATATGCCCATATCAGAATATCAACTTGCCGACTCGTGGCCTCAACTTTAAGTAACATTCAATACAAGATACCCAACACTAATAAACTATCTCACATAAGAATAACTACTCACCATCTCGCGGCCCCACCTTTAAATAACAATTTTAAAGATAAAGTTTTAGTGCCAAAAGGAATTTAGAATAATTTAGCAAGCCTATCCAATAATCAGGCTTCTCACCTTGAAGTCAGAGCGTAATGTGTGTTCATACCAGGCACTCCAACCATTAAATATTCCATAGAAGTGCCATGTGCTCTCAAGCCGTGGGAACAAAGGAAGAGGGAAGGGGGTAAGGGGTAGAAAGGTTGTAGAACATGCTCAACTGATCCACAGGCCTTCAAACTTCCGCTCAACCATAGTTCACAGAATTTCCAAACATGCTCGGGTGACGTGCATTGAGTTCGCGCACACTACAGTTAATTTGTCTTGGGCGTGGAACAACTGACAGGGCTGGAAGCGAACCTCTGTCCTCGAGTCAGTTCAATGTTGATAGTTCTGTGGTGTGTATGACGATTCGTGATCGTGCCGGGACAGGTCAACGGGGCCAGGTCGGTGAGTTAAACAACCTCTTCATATTCATGTTGTAACAAGGTTACAACACATCAATTAGGGAAAACTTTAATGGTTGTGTTTAGATTAAAATTTATTTCTTAGCAAAATGGATATTAATTTTCATACACCTTTATAAAATACAATTACAATTAAAAATGTAATACCCATGCTGGTGAGCTCATCTAGTCTGATTTTCTGGTGACAAGACAAATATGTCGGCTCAAATCTTTGCCAAGGGTATTGGACATGTTTTTTATTAAATAGTTTCTGATTACCAAACCCTTCCTTCACCTCTGACAAGACATCTTGTGAATGTGGGGAAAGCCAGGCCTCCACCGTGGTTCGGATTTACTAATAATAATAATAATAATAATAATAATAATAATTAATAATAATAATAAATAGTTTCCCAATCTTCCTTTGCAAAAATATGAGTACATTTCCTCTAAATTCTATCCTAAAAGCTATTTTTGTAACAAAAAATCAGCTGGGCTTTTCTGACAACTTAGATTATAAGGGAATTAAATCTCATTTTTATTAAAATTGAATAGTGCGAAATAATGTGATTGATATTCAAAGAGGATTATTTGAACTTGATGAATAAATATTGATGGCTCACTTTAATGGTGACACCATTCCAAAAAACACTTTTTGGAAGAATGCTTGAATTAATATTTGGTTTTAGTTTTAAAAATATTATTTTAAGCAAAAGTAAAAAATAAAAGTTATTGTTAGATCATCATGAACTGTTTTTAGCCTGTGGCCGGGTCTATTTAGTAAAATGCCTCCATCTCCCTCTGTCCTTCCACCATTCTTCCTCCTGCACTCTCTTACACTCTCATCCTCTCACTTGCACACTTGCTGCTACTGTTTACCCCATCTCTTCATATCCATTAATCTTCTTGGAATCCTCTCCTATTCCATCCTTCCCAACTCTAGACCTTACATCTTCATTTCTAATCCTATCTCTTCTGTTGACAGCTAGCATGCTCCTCAAAAACTTTATTTCTCCCATGGCCTCCACTTTCCTTGTTTATCATTTATCCAAAGTCCAAGTTTCCGCTGCATACGCGATTATGGATATGAAGAATGTTCTATACAGCTCTTCCTTACACTTTAGGGGCACTTCTCTTTCTCATAGTAGGTCTCTTACACACCTGTAGAATACCTCTCCCTACTGCGCTCGTCTCACTATATCTTCTCTGCTGCCCCCTTTTGCCTCAATCACACTACCAAGATACTTCACACGCTTTTCTTCTTTCAAATCTATTCCATCCAGCTATCTCACCTTTCTTGGCCTTGTTCTTTGCCTTGTCATCACCATCACTTCACTTT
This sequence comes from Timema douglasi, assembly GCA_901482245.1. NCBI lineage: Eukaryota > Metazoa > Arthropoda > Insecta > Phasmatodea > Timematidae > Timema > Timema douglasi. The sequence goes on from CABEEJ010001455.1 coordinate 38,929, forward strand.
TCGCCATACTAAATTTCATTCCGTACTTTTTCACCTCCTCATTCCATTCCTGCAACTGTTCCTGTACTTCCTCTTCATCCCCACCCCGCACCCCCATACCATAAAGTCATCTGCAAACATCATTGTTTTCAATTTCGCCTCACCCAGTTTGCCTGCTAGATGTTGTTAGATGCATAATACAAAATAGTAGACACATTTGAATATGATAGTTTGACAACTGGAGATGTAACTTTATTGAACTGAATGAATTTGAAATATCACTAATTTCTATAAGGCCTTTAGTGCTTTCGGAGCCAAAATTCATATTTAAAATTTTAATATATATTAGAACTTGAAGTCAACCTCAGTGGTCTTAAACTAGATTGTTTACCTCAGGACCCGATGTTCTTGGGCTTAAACCCTGCTGGGGCCAACAGATTTTTCTTGAGCGATATAAATTCGTAGCACAACTTCCTTCAGAGAGGAAGTAAAGCTATCAGTCCTATGTCAATTGTTGCATGTAAAAGAACCCTAGAAGACATGTGAAAATACCTTTCCCAGCAAAATTGTGGGCCCTTTTTCTCTCGATCTAAGAAATTCTCATGTGCTGATTATAATCAGTTGGTTCAGAAAGCGCATGTTAAATACATCAAATACATTTTAAAAAAAGCACTTGAAATACCTTGAAAAGATCTTTTCAATGCAATTCTTAACTCAAAATAGTCATCTTAGGAATTTTAAAACATTATTAAACTTAGCCATCAGTATATATGCAGTAGTTACATGTAACCCATTGTTTTGGGGAGAAAAGTGGGGAGGGGAAGAGGCTGATAAGACTTGGATTCAAATCAGATTACTGGATTCTTCAGTTTTGCATTTTATTCTATGCAAAGACGTTCTTGTGAAATTACCTGAATTTTCCAGAAAAATATCCTTTTGCCACATGCGATGGGAATGGATTTTGTGAGGAGCATGTTAATTGTTACGAGGAGAAACACGATTAGGAATAAAGTTATCTGGGAAAGAGTGGGGGTACAGGGAGTACATGAGATAGTAAAGGAAGCAAGACTGAGATGGCATTGAAGATGAAAAAAGAGAAGATGCCAAAGAAAATGTTGGGAATGTATTTAGGAAAAAGTCCACGAGAAAGGCCAAGAAAGATATATATATATATATTTAGCACCACGTCTTAATACCTGTTCGGGTTATACACTTTAAGTACTAATTACACTAATGGATTAGGAATTGGGAAGGTTGAATTAGAGGAAGTGAACCCGCATTTGCGTGGAGGGAGAGTGGAAAACCATTTAGGAAAAACCACCCCCAGTTCACCCGACCGAGATTTGAACCTCGATTTCCCCGTCCACAGCAGTCGAGCTTAACACGGCAAGCGCGTTAGCCAACTACGCCACCGAAGCGGGTGCCAAGAAAGAGATGGAAGGAATAGATAACAGAAATTGTACAAGGGAAAGGAAGATAATTGAAGCAATTAAAGGAGGATGGAAGAATAGAGTAATATGAAGGCATTTTATTAAACTGACCCGGCCACAGGCTGGAAACAATTCATGATGATAATCTCATGAAGTTAGGCCATATTCTGAATTCTCTATAGAACAAATAGAAATCAATATAAATAAAAATTACATTTTTCAAAAGGCCGCTCAATTCTAAATATGCTTACAATTTTTTTTTTTAATGAACATACATGTGTATATATTTATGCACTTTAATAACAGCTGCAGTTTTTATACAGATCCAAGTTATTTGTAGTGAATTTGCAATTTTTTATGTGTTATTTGTGATATTATTTTTATTTGATTTTAAATCATTGAATTTATAACAAATATAGCCGAGATGTTTATCTTCTTTTAAAAGTATTATTTAGAATTAATTATAGAATTTAATTGGCCTTCCAGTTTATAAAGTGTATGTGTATAATAAAATCACTTTAATGATAGTTTGTAGAAGCAAATGTAATATACAAACAACAAAATTGGATAAAGAATATTTAAAATAAAAATTAGAAAATTTATATTTACATATTCTATTTGTTTTTCTGAAAATATTAGAATGATTTATGCAAAAAAAGAAAGAATAATAATAATAATATTTAGCACCGCGTCTTACTACCCGTTCGGGTTATACGCTAAGAAAGAATAACCACTCAAATTGGTATTTTTTTATTATTGCATTTTACTACCCTTTTGGGTTATATGCCTATATACTAATTAGGCTAATGGTTTTAGGAATTAAGAAGGTTATAATTAGAGGAAGTATACCCGCATTTACATGGAAGGAGAGTGGAAACCAAAAGTTAAAATTTTTTCAAAAAGTTAAAAAAAAAAAAATGTTGTGTAGTTTTACAACTTTAAATTTAGTGTAAAGTATATTTAATTTGTAATTGAAAATAACAATCAAGCTTTAAATAATTTTCTTCATTTAACAAAGTAAAAAAAACAGTTAAAAAGAAAAAAAATCCATAGGGAATTTGGACCTATAGTTATTAACATATTTTGGTTAAAGATTAGCTTATATTTTCAATAGGATCATTTAACTTTTTATGTAATTTTGACCTACAGCAGACACAGGGAGTGAGTCCTACAAAAATTGTCATATATACAAAGTAGGCTTATATGCTCACGCACATCCTACCCCAACATCTATCACAAACCAATCAATTCAATTGGGCTAAAATTTTAGTAAATTACATTGTTATTCTAGTTAGTATCATGATATCATGTTCCCATCTTCGACATGGATTCACTAAAGAGTGCAAATAGATGCACCCCACAACTTTAGAAGATTTGTGTGAACCTGTATTCACTGAACAAAGCAGGCACAGTTTGAGAGCAAATTCACACTGTTTATTTGTGCCCATTCATTCCATTCTTATGGGTTAAGTGTAAGAAAAGGTTCTGGCCTTAACTTTGCCCAAATAAAGACAATATCATTACTATCATCATCATCAATAATATTATTATTAAATCCCACACTTCACCTCACTCACACTTCCAAGATATTTTACAATCTGTACCTTTCTCATTTCTACTCCAACTTTATAACTTTACTAGGCCATATCATCTTCCTTGTCATCATTATCACTTCATACCTTAGCCCAGGCCACCTTCCGCTCAAATTTCGCTCATACTCAAATTAAATCCGATGTTTTTGATTATGTTTTACACTTGTTTAGTAGTGTCTAGGGAAGGTAATATCAAAAGTCTTGATAAATAGGAAGCAAGCTAGAACAGAAACTCGAAAAAACAAGAAAAAAAGTTTGTTTTTTTATATTTTGAAAATATTTCCAACGATCAACCCTCGCAAAAAACTTTCTATATACAAAATGAAAGATCATTAAAAATCCTATAAAAAAGGTCCTCTTCACATTTTTCTTACCTCTAATAGTTTTTGAGATTATCTCACTTGAAAAATGATGTATTTTTGAGGTTTTAGTTCTATCAAACTTTGTCCCCATAAAAATGGTCTTATATGTCGTGAACCGTGCCTCGCGCGATAAAAATGCTCATGATGAATCTTTTAGAGCATTCAATTCTCAATAAAATGTGTACCTTGCAATTTTTTTTCAAGTGAAATTAGTCCGTTAAATAGCTATAGCCATAAAAGTATAAGTCTATACATAGTCATAATTATGAGAGAACAAAGTAAATACCTACCTACTAAGTTTATTTTTTAAGATAAGTAAGTTTTGAAGTCTGCTTGCTTGTTTTTGTTGTGGAATGCGGTGTCTATCTAATTGTCAAGTGGGGCAGTGGACTCTTTTGCGTTCCTACAATGAAACAAAAGAGCTTGCTCCCTGCCTAAACTTTTTTTTCTCTTTGTTGGCCTACCCTCCCTCTTTCCCTGCACCACTTCCGGTCTTTTTAGTGTGAAGTAAATTCTTCACACAAATTGGTAAAAAAAAAAACGTAAATGTTGACACTATAGTGACATATATATATATATATATATATATATATATGTCACTATAGTGTCAACATTCACGTTTTTTTTACGGTTTTTGTTTTCTTTCCACCAGTTAGTTCTTGTTTACTAAATATAAAAATGGAACATATAAAAAAGGTGCATCTTGTTTGTAAATTTGCATCATTTATATATTTGCGACAGAGCAGATTTGTGCTCTATTGTGAAGCCAAGCCCTGGAGATTTTCTTCAACCATTAATGAATGGGTTTTAAACTCTAAACAGCTTAAATATGTTACTTGACAAATGAGTATTTAATTTTTGTTTCTCTAGATATATTTTTAGTTCATCAACAAATTCCTCACACTTACCTTTTTCCCTTGTAATAATTGTATTATTATAATAATTATTTTAAAAAATAATAAAATTGTTATGTTAATGAATGAAAATTAGTTTCTTTAAAGAGTAAAACTAAAAAATTTGCATAACATTTTATACGCCTCTTACAGCGGTGGTTGGTCATCTTGGGCACCGTTTTGGATGTGTGGACCAGGTCTGCAGAACTCAACAGTCGGTGTTGTAGGGCTTGGTCGCATTGGCCAAGAAATTGTTAAGCGGCTGAAGCCCTTCAAGGTCACCCGCTTCCTGTACTGCGGTCGTTCCGACAAAACGGAAGCGAGGGAAATAGGTGTGTCTCGTGTCTCACTCGATGAACTATTGGCTCACAGCGACTTTGTTATTGTGACTTGTGCATTGACACCAGACACAAAAGAAATGTTCAATGACAGTCTGTTCGAGAAGATGAAATCCAGCGCCATTTTTATCAATGTTAGCAGAGGAGGTGAGTGGTCATTTGAGCAGTAATTTTTTATCAGTTACCTTCTTAAACTGCTGATATTCAAAAGGTTAGATGCACAACTTTACAAAACTAGAAAGTGGACCAAAGGAAAACTAATTTTAGCGGATGTTGGTGTCTAATGTTTTTATTTTAACATGTTTTTAATGTATTCCCTTTGGTTAGATGGTGCATTTAACTATTCCAATAGGAAATGTGTCACTATGTCTAATATTCTTTGTTTCAGACTTTTGCCACTTGTTTAATTACACCCTTATAAATGCAAGTTGAGAAAAATGGGGTTATTGGGCGTCTAATATAATATTATTCATGATACACTCACATTATTGGGTGCACAGTCTAATACATCAATCCCACATTAGACTGGTTTAATGATGACAGGCAGATGGGGTTCAAATCCAAGTGGGTGATCTAAGGTTTTTTTCCCCCTAAATTATGTTCCACTTTGCCTCTACAAAAATTCAGTTTCATTCCTTAAAAATTCTACCTTCCTCATTCTTATCTAAATGGTGTGAATATTAGAATAGCTTGAATGTACAGCAAAATGAGGTACAAAATAAAAGGTATTCATGATACCCTAGATTCAATAGTATTGAAAGATTCAAGCCTCACTTTAAATTATGACGACTCCAGAAGCATGGCTATATTTGAATGAGTAGGCCCAATGGCTAAACAAGCATGGTTATATAAGAAATCATGGCTCAAACATAGACCTACTAAGTTGTAGAAAACTCGGTTTTATTTTAGTAATGGTTCGTTTTCTTCCTTTCCAGGCGTGGTGGACCAGTTTGCGCTCCAGAGAGCACTAGAAAGTAAGAGGATCCTAGCTGCAGGTCTTGATGTAATGACCCCTGAACCTTTACCCCCGAAGCATCCCCTACTCCAACTCAGCAACTGCGGTGAGCTCAAGTCCTTACATTATATCCTCCATTGTACTGCTTTGTGCTGGAGGGCTTTTAACCAAAATTCTCTTGTTAATAATGTGTCCCAAGGGCCACCCCATAGTCCTTGTCTAATCCCGAGCCTGTTTCCAAAATTAATGTACCGGGTAATAGCAGTCCTTACCAGATTATTAAACGTCTGGTTATAGTACTGCCTGGTTAATTGCGTTTCTGTCCTAGGTTAAGCTAGTTTATAAAGTGTGTTGTCAAACTAAACTTGTGTTTAATAGCCTAACTAATAATAATTTACGACTTGTTCCAGTGATCTTGCCTCATATAGGCAGTGCAACTATCCAAGCTCGCAAGGACATGGCATTGCTGACAGTGAAAAATATCATCGCTGGGGTGTCTGGAACACCCATGCCTGCACCCTTGTGCTGAGAGCATGTGTTACTGTGGATTCACACGTTCGCTGAAAAACTAGTGCATAACATAAACATGGTCATGTGACGAGCTCTAGGCCAATCAAAATATTTCTGTGTAATTGGCGTGAGTTGTTCCGCTAAAGTTCAACTTATCTCTCCTTCATCCGCTTTGTCTGAGATGTTCAGCACGGGAGAACCAATTAACTCTCAAAACCAACCATCTCAAATCAGTACGCATGTGTATATGACAGTGCATGCGCTGTAAAGTTAACAGCAAGCAGACAGATTTGTTGGCCGTTGTTAGGAGATTTGAAACAACCCATTAATGTAAAACGTGTGTATCGATGTATTAAATTGTGCCACGACACAGCATTATAATTTCTAAACAACCATTGGGAGAATGATCTATAATATATGTTTATCCACTTGAATATAAATATGTTGCTAATCAGCGCTTTTAAGTTAGTGTTGCAATACATCATGGGTCAACATACAGCATGTGAATTGCTGCGCCACCGAGGCAGATCCTGTTTTATATTTTTTGTGAACGTGTGAATCAAGCTTTATAGTGTTTTTAATGTGGGGCTGCTGACAAGGAATGCCCAAAAAACTAAAATCAATTTTATTAAGAATACCATCCATTCTCCCCACACTCTAGCCCACTCTTCTCTTTCTTGTACTCCCTTAGCAATCTGTTCTTCACATTCTCTTGACCTTTTTATTGCTTCTTATATTATCTCTTTCAGGCTCTGTATTCCTGCTCAGCTACCTGAGGAAGTAGTGTGTATAAATAATAATAATAATGCTTAGTGATGATGTGTATGCATAGTTTTATAGAAAATTATAGATTTCAAATAAACTGCATTCAAATTTGTACCAGTGGTTGGCAAATTCTTCTTTTATATACACTAGGGTGAACATAAAACTTATATTTAAAAAATTATCAACTCTTTTTAGTAAAATATGTATTTTTCCTTTACTCTTGTTCACAATCATAATATTTGCTCAATTGTGTTATAATTTCTCTCAATTATTATTACTATTTCTTATACATTTCAATGAATATTTTTAAATTAACTGACAACCAGAAAATTATTTGAATTTTTCAGAAGTATGGTCACCATGAGTTGAAGTTTTTTTATGGCCTTTAACTTACCCCAAATTATTGAAAGGAGCATGTGGTGAACCAGGAAAATAGGTGTGTTTCGCATAGTTGCAACAAGATTTTGTAAATTAAGCTTCTAGCACTGGAATAAAGAAATAAAAAAAGAATGCTGCAATTATTTATTTGAATCTATTTCTTCTCTATTATATTCTCTTCACAACCAAACATAATATCTGTTCTAGAGTTTACACTTTTTTTTTTATCAGATAGGTGTTGACAGAGATAATCGGCTTCATTAGGACCCTAACAAAATATTGCATAAAAAAGAACACATCCTAATTGGGTGCATATTACATTCTTATCAAGTCTGTAGTATGCTATTACAATATAGTAATTTAGTTAATTTAACAAATCTTGTAAGGTTGTTTCTCTTAAAATGTGATTTAGGAACTCACTAAATTTAGCTGGGGTATATGTCCAAATGCATCATCCCTACAATAACCAACCCACTATTTAGAAATTAAAAAAAGTAACATATATATCACATTTTTAAATATTACTTTCAACACAATTTCAAGCTTAATCTACCTCATGCTCAGTATGGTTAATAGTTTTGTTACATATATTCGTTCATCTATCCAAAATGAACTAGTTGACAGTGTAATTATGAAATAGTTCTAAACTTTAGCTCAGCTGATATCGTGTCTGCTTGCTGAACTTAGGGGTCTCAAATTTGACTACTAGCCTGGCTTAAAATTGTATCATAAGTGAAAGACTGGCATATCTCCGTAATGGAAACTTAACTGGTGAAGAGCTTGTTTGACATTATCTAAATCTATCGAAGCCAGGGCCACCCATTAAAAAAATGCCAGTGACTGCAAATACTAAATTTAGAATAGTGAATCCCTTATGACCACTTATAAAGTTACAATCTTTATGCAGAACAAGAAGCTGCTGAAAGCATCAATGCAATTTTTTTTATTGCTATTACTAAAAATGGAAAAATAGTCCTTACAGTCACTGCTTCCCAGAAGTTCACTAAAATTCACTGTTTCTGTTTGATTCACTTGCCAAATATGATAACACAAATGAGCCTCTTTGAAGTTGTCAAAAATACTTCCATAAATATAGTCATGTTAGCTTAAACAGCCTTGACAAAGTATTTACTGTTTAGGTTTTTCGTTTTATTTGTGTACCAGAGCCGAGACAAATATTTATCAACTATGGGAGGAACCTCAACTCTCAGTGATTGCATTTGCAGTCCCCTTTGTGTGTTCAAATGCCTGTAGAGTGGATGTTGGAGGAGCTTGGCCTACGGACATCAGCTGTAATACTTTGAACAAGCATTGAGGGAGAGGGAACGAAGCAGGCAAAAAACAACCAAATAGCAGTGGAATACTCAAAACAATCATACGAGTATTAAAATGTTGATCAATTCCTACTCATTAGGACACAAGAATAGGTAGCAGATTAGTAATCATTGGCTTCCTGAGTCAGCAGAGTTTACCAACCACTAACCTAGCCCTGACAATATTAACAAAATAAATGTGTTTCTTTACTCTAATAGATCTTTACTTTATTAGGATATTTTTCAACTGTACATTTTATGGAAAATTTACTACACAGTAAATCAATTACATTTAAATGTCTAAATTAAAGGCTACATAATGAAAAAAAAAACTATTCAACAAAAATATGGATAACAATATTGGAAAACAACATAATTTTAAAAACAAACATCCACTATTTACTTTATAAAATGTACTTAATTATATATTTTCTCTAAATTGGCAAGTGGCAGTATCAGCTTAAAATAAGTTATTGATTACTAGGTAACACGATAAACCTTCAGTTAACATTTATTTGCTTAACAAGCAACTATAAGTCTTTTAAACATAAGTAGTTTAGTTTACAAGTCCAATCTGTTCTCTCTGAACTATTCTACACGAGCACAACAGTTAACATTAGCAATATTAGACAGGAGAAAGTCACTGCACACTTCACATTAAGAACTTTCACACTTGATAACCAGATGAAAATAAGGGGAAGAGGGCTGTCAAAGAACCACAAATTAAATTACGTTCAAATTTTGTTGTAAAGAACAAACTAATCACCAAATAATTTTAAACAATGATTTCATGAAAGTGTAGCTAATTCAAATAAAACAATAAATTAAAAAGAGCAAAAAATAAAATATATATATATATATATATATTCACATTTATAAGTAATATGATAATTTAATACATAACTACAAAAGATCCATTCCCCACAGTAACATGTTTAGAAAAAAAAAGTAGTACTAAACTCGATATCAACCAACAAATAATTATTTGCTAGTTTCACAAAGTTAACATAAATGCTAACGATATATTAAAAACAAAAACACTCAAATCAAGTTAATACTAGTAAACAAAACCGATCCATATACAAAAAAACTTTGACATTTTCAAAGATGAGCAGATCACAAAAACTAAAAATTAGTACTTTTTAAGAGGACTAATCAAAATATTTATGAAAACAAATTTATGATAAACTGTTACATTATTTTGTATGTAATTCAATGAGTTAAATGGTAAAAAATATTAAAACATTGAAAAGTGTTCCATTGAATTTCATAAGATGCTTTACACACACATTTCTAGTATCCAGAACTTTTTTTTAGAATAACTTCTATTTCCCTAATTGCTTTCAAACAAGTTGGATAGAATGAAAAGTATGTATTAAATTACTTTCATTATCCAAGAGGAAAGACGAATCACAACATGAGTTTCAGAAACAAAGAAGTGCATTAAATGACAGTTATAGAAGAAATTAATATAACAAATAAAAATGTTTAAAAATGAGGTGGCCCAATGGCTAGATAATTTTATAATAAAGGAAAGTGATGAAACAAAAGAAAAAGGAAAAATAACTTATTAAGAGTAAATTTGATGAAGAAAGCCCACCTAGGGAAAGAGGAAAAATGTGGGAAGAGTCCAATGCACAAAGGTGACATCTTCCTTTCTTCTGTCTTCTATAGTAGAAGTAGTCACACACACCATAATATTTCGGCATTGTTGCCTTTATCAAACACAAAGAAGAAGAAAGTACATAGTACACAAACAATGGATTACTCCATTTTTGGAGTAATCCATTGTTTGTGTTAAAATGTGTGTGTGACTACTTCTACTATAGAAGACAGAAGAAAGGAAGATGTCACCTTTGTGCATTGGACTCTTCCCAACATTTTTCCTCTTTCCCTAGGTGGGCTTTCTTCATCGAATTTACTCTTAATAAGTTATTTTTCCTTTTTCTTTAGTTTTATCACTTTCCTTTATTATAAAATATAACAAATCAAAAGGTTATTAAAAATAAGCTTGCTATATTTATAAAATTATGCATAGGATACACACACACACACACACATTATACGAAAAGTAGTCTAGTATGATATTTCCTGCAGATCTTATTTGCTACGAATGGCTCGGACCAGCCAAACCAAACTATAATAAAAATGGATAAAGTGCACAGCACAGCTCAGCCCATTCTGATAATAAACAATCAAATATTTAAAGACATAAGATAAATAAAATGCTTTTGATAAAATGAAATAAAAGGAAGGGGCAGGATTTGAATCACAAAAAAACACACACAGAAATGCAGAACTTCAACACTAACTATACATTATAATATATTTCATTGAACAATTATTTTGGCTGTTTTCAAAATTTTATCTGCCAAGTTTAGAGAAGGTCAAATAAAATACAGAAACATAATTTATCATATGAATGTTACATTGTTTATCTTATTTTGAAATTTGAAAATACTTTTTAGATTAACTAATTTACATGGGATTAACAAATTAAATACTACGCAAATACATGATACTGAATTTATCAGAATAAATTATATTAAATTATACACAATTATTATTCAAAATGTCCATCTTAAGCAAAACTTTTTTTTAAACAAATTAATTTGAATTAAAAAAAGGAATATAAAAAAGTATTAACAATATATTCTTATTATCTGTGAAGACAACCCTTCATTATATCAGCGGCAATTAATATTAAATATACGTAATGCAGTCATAAAAAGCTTGAATTAACTTTCCAAATATAAATGGTAATCAAATAATATTGTTTGTTATGGTGTTTAGTATATTTAATTTTTAATTGTGAGCACATAATATTTCAGTCAGTACTACATTAGAGAATAAAATACACACAAACATAACAAAAAAATATTCATGACTAGTGCATGAAACATAATTATGTTTATCAGAGACACGTGATTGTTTACCACTTTAATATTTAAAGAATCAGAACTATGTAATTGAACAATGCTTGCAATAAAAAAAAACTTTTATAAACTAAACTAATGTGACTTATTCATGTTGGCATTTGTTAATTGAATGGTTCTATTAAAAGAAAGGCACTTTATGTTGTCAATCGACTGACAGATACGCTCGGATATTATTAATATTCTTAAAGAATTTTTCCACTTTTATTAATGTACCATCTTTAAATTTTATGATTATACAATATACTAAATTTTGCAATACAAATTACAAAGGCAATGTAAATCCATAAACAATATTAATGTGCATGCTTTCTATAAAATTTGCAAGCACTTAAACAAGCATATAACTTTTTTTTATACATAACTCAAGATTATGTATGATGATACACACAGAACAGCAACATGCATACAAGTATTACATAATATATAACATGGGTCAATTAACACTAAAACTTCTTAGAATGTTATTATTTATGGAAACTAATCTCTATGTATGATTGCAAACGTTTCAAACCATCGTTCATTTTATGGCCCATATTTCGTCAAAACATTTTCAAGTCTTTTTGAAATGAAAATGTCTAATTAAATTAAAATATATTGAATTCCGTTGTAGATGTAAATTAATTGGAAGCAATGTGTTTTAAAGATTATAACTTCCTTCCCAAATATGCCGTGAAAAATACTACTTAAATAACAAATATTTTACATTAAAAAAAAAAAAGGTTAATATCTAATAACAGCATCTTAAATTATTAAATAAATTAACAAAAATGTAATTGTAAAAATAAGTCTGGTTTGCTTAATGAGGTTGAATAACACATTTACCGTATTGTCTACAACTATTTTTATAATATAATATGTATCACATAGCACCAAATTTTTCTTTCTTTCCGACTTAAGTGATAATTTTAGTTTCATGAACTATGAACAGTTTCCTAACCTATAACTAACTAAATTAGCTGCCTCACATAACTTCTTGCAGTCTTATGCAAACACACAATTAATTTTATGTTTATATTCTTTGAGATGCACTCAAATATTTATGTAAGTATATTTTTATCAAAATCATTTTTATATCAGTTTCAAAGGCAACACATTAAAATATGGTATGTTTGGGGATAGATCTTACACACACTTTTTGTTACATTTTAGTAACCAACAGCTGTCAATATTGGTGTCAGCGACTTTAAATATTTAACCTAAAGAATAAGGATGGGAGTAAATATTAGGGAAATAAACATGCCAGTTAAATTTTATTTGCTGATAATAAGAAGTGCACCCGGAAAACCAATTATTTGGGCTCAAGATAAAATAAATTGTAAAAATGATAATTAATGGTGTGAAAATAAATTTTACAGTAATCCATAAGTATTATTGGAAGCTTTTGATGATGTTTTAAATAAACTTTATATTTTATTAAATCAAATAAGACAAATTTCTCGAATGCTAAATTTTAGTGACTTACAATTAATGTTGGTCGTCAGAATCAAGCTTCTTATACATATCAGAGTTTATTTGCCCTTTCAGTGTCTGTATTTGTTATGTTAACAAACAACATATTTGAAAGCAGTCCCCCGAGGTCTCAAAACTACGTTATTTATGCAAATTCTATCTTTCAAAATTTATCTTATTACATTTTTTTGTGTGAAAATCTGTAAATACTGTATGCATTTATTTACTTGATTTTAATCAAAACTAACTTTATAAATAAAATAGAAAACCATAACGTGTTAAACTTGACATTTTTAATTTTTCCAAAACGATTTTTTTAGAGGCAAGAGTGGCATGTTTAATTTTTTTTTCAAAAACCCTAACATCTGACTTAGTAAAAAAGACTACTGGCCTGGATTCACTAAGGGGTGCAATTCTGCTGACGCAACTTTGCACCCAAGATACTCCCAAAGATGCACCTTACTATTTGCTACATTTTCGTATTCACTAAACAAGCAGACTGGTGGCCAAATTATGGCTACATCACCATTAACACCATAAAATGCGCTCTTTTCTACCAATCCTTGTGAATAATTTACTTTTAAAGCCAAGGCTACTTTATTTTAAATCTCCAGTGAAAATGACAGCAAATACAAAGTTTTCTACACATTTTGCTTACAAACTATCAATAAAATTACAAGCGGCCTCTTTCTGGATGATTTACAAAAACCATATTAATACATTATTTAGTATTTATTAAAATTATTAGTTTAAAGCTTAAGTTCCATTACTAAAACATTTATAGACACTTTAAAACTTATTTAAAAGCTATATTAACCGCCAAATTTAGTGATGAAATGTCTTTGGATCTAGACAAAGATCACACAGTTCGTAGTTTTGTTTTGTAATAATGCGAGAAATGTCATTGCATTGTTTGAATGTAATAATTTAACAATAAAATATGTCATTGTTTTGTTACCACTGTCTAAATTGAAACAAATTTTGTGCTTTACAGATGTATGTTATTTTAGGCCAAAACAATATGCCACCATTTAAATTTATTGAGTGATGATATTGATTTAATAGTTGCGCCTAGTCTTGAGTGGTGGCAAATAAAAGGCACAACCTTGCTCTCGAATTGCGCCTTCTCCTTTTAGCAAATAGGGATTAGGGCACATCTTTCAAACTTGCGCCGGTGCAAACTATTTGCTCTCGTTAGTGAAGCCAGGCCCTGGATTTGCATGTTTACTTCTGTATTCAATTTGTTGCATTTTTTTGTTGTTTAATTGTGATAAAATCCAGCCTCACAAAGTTTCTTAAGTCTGAGAGAATTCTTTGGCTCCGAGGAGCATACTTTTAGAAATGATGGGTTATAACACTATCTATGAGCTAAAATTATGTGTGAGCAATAGAACAATACTTCAATATAAGTCTTATGCAACAAGTATGGAGGGTTGAATAAAATATTAGGTAATACTTACTACTATTTAGAGTTGTATGGTTTGGTAAAAGAAGTGTGAACTTTTAGAACCAAGTTTCGAACAAAAATGACAACTAAGTTTTTATATCCAACCAACCTCACTACAGTTTATCATACTTGGTTGTAAATGCAAGTTTTTTTCTGAAGAGTGAATGTGGATGAAGTTAGGATTTATGTTTGTGTAGTAATCAGGACCAAATAAAGATCTTTAATGATAGTTTCTACAAATTTAATGTTTTTCTATTATTTTTAAAACTCAAATATTAAAATAAATGGAGCTAGATTTAGTGAAGTAGTCTTTGGTTAGTTTGCGAGTAATGAGGGACATTGAAATATTAATAGTTGGTAGCTCAAATACAAATTTTAAAACTAGCTAATATTTAAAATTGCTGTGTCATCTACATACTTTATTTTTTAAGAAAAAATAAGCAGAAATGATATTGGTTTTATTCCTAAAAGTCAAAGAAGACCTAGAGAGAATTGGCATTATGTTTAATCCTCTGAGTGCGAAGAGAAATGTCAAAAAAATGTGCTAAAAGTGCCAAGCTATTTTGCTGAAAAATACAGGATTTTGTTTAAATTTTAATAACTCATTATTCTTTGAACTTCTCTTTTACCTAAACTAGCTAACATTCTTGCCAATCTGAATATACTGTATATAATTATACATATACTTTTTTAATTTTTCAATATAAAAAAAAATCGCTAGCCAACATATTAAAAAAAATAGCTTGAAATAGAATAAATCACTAAAAAGAACATAAAAAACTGAGTAAATAACAAGATTGAAAAAAACTAACTTTAGATTTTACGCTAAAATTGGGTTATGCATAGCAGCTGTTTCAGTGATCATTAACTTCAGCAGGGGAGGTGGAGGGGACTTCAAAAGTGGTATTTTGCATAAATAAGTGGAGGGTATTATCCTGATCTTCAAGATTTATTTCATTCCTTTAGAAATCGATATTATTCAAACCCGTGTTATCAATTGTTCTGATCTTTCACTTTCACTAGAATATAATTCTTGTTAAATTTAATTTACAATTTCAGAATCACTAACAAACTGATCACTGTTGCTTGAGCTATCAATAAATAGTGCAAGTATTTCTGTGTCTTGAATTGCAGCTTTCCTCTTAGTAGCCATGTTTACAAACAAGGCCAAAGATAAAACTAATAAAGTTAGGAAATAATTTTGAGGTTTGACATATCGAAATTCTAAGTGCAAAGACCAATAAAAGTAGCTTGAACATATGAGAATGCAGTGGAAATAAAATCTACCCGATCTGTTGACTTAATACTGAACTAAGAGCTCGAAAACATGGGGTCGCTGTGAGCGACACTGGCAATTTTAGCAAATATTTCGTGCATCACTCTGAGCAACGTTGGCACTCAAAGAGTTAAGGTTAACTGTGCACTATTTCAAATTATGAAGGTGTGGGTAGTTCTTAGAACAGACTAGTAACACCACTTCTTTAACACAGATTCTAATACTATAGAAAAATCAGAGAGGTTTGTTTGATTATCTCAAATTAAATCTTTTGCATTTATGGCCCAAGCACTCAACCATTCCTATTGACCTAGCTTTGTCTCTGGTTTTTTTTGAAGTAGTTAGTACCTTAATAGAGTAATTACTGGGTTAGTAACTAATTCAGATGGTCAAAAGTTAAACAGTATAATCAAGTGTTAAAAGAAGGTGTTAAAAACCATCTCATCCATTTAGGTCTATTACTATTCTTTGACAGTAAGTTCAACAAAGCTCTATGATATATGATTACAAGTCTCTTACCCAAAGTGTTGATACAAAGAAAAATAATAAAACCTATCAAACAAACAAACAAAGACATTAAATAATAAAATGAGTAGAATAATGAAATTCACAATTTGTCAACTACATAGAAAAGTCATGTTTTATGGGAATAAAGATCTGTAGAACAAATAATATTAATAAATATTATATAAAACAAACATTCTCAAAAACATAGTAAGTTAAAACTTAAAATAGTTTCAAGAATTAAAAAAAACTGTAAATAAAATTACATTTCCAAAAATCATTAAATATTCGAGGACAAAAGTTTTGTTCACACTTATTAAAAACAATATAATGATAGTAAAGCTGCAAAATAAAAACTAGCAAAGTACAGTTTAACTTGGTTATAACGTATTTGCCTAAAATGATATACGGTTGGCGACAATTGGTACAGGCAAAACTATGACAGGGTACGATTGTTATCCTAATTCTCATCCATTGACCTCTTATGTAACATTCACTGGGTCTAAAATGCAAAGTTATATTAATTTCCTCATTGTTAACTATCAAACTCTATCTCTGCTCTGACATTTAGGCCACTAAATCGAGCAACCAGGAGAAGATGGGCTTAACACATCATTATAAATTGTTAGGTGTAAAGAAATATGGA
This sequence comes from Timema douglasi, assembly GCA_901482245.1. Taxonomy (NCBI): domain Eukaryota; kingdom Metazoa; phylum Arthropoda; class Insecta; order Phasmatodea; family Timematidae; genus Timema; species Timema douglasi. The sequence continues at coordinate 55,705 of CABEEJ010001455.1, forward strand.
AGATTTAAAGCTAATAAGAGAAGGAAAAAGATGACAATTTGTAAAGATATGTTGGAGAAAGTGCACCAGATAAAGAATTATCACTTTTTTTTAGCCTATTGGGACTTCAGGAGAGAGAGCGAGAGAGAGATAAAGAGAGTGAAACACACATAGTAACTTCCTAAAAGAGGAAAAAAAAAAAAAATGAAATTGGTAAAGAATGCTAGGACACTTTGATATGAATATGTAAAAGGAATAACATAAGGTGTGATATTGTATTAATTCCTTTTAGGTTTATATCGTCTTTCAAATATAAACCACGGCTTAAATTAGGAAGGATAGCCAATACAGTTAAATGAGTGATGCTGAAGTAAATGGGTGGTCACAGAAATTCCCTGACTTGCAGGTTTTCCATACAAAATTTTCTATTTTTCCCTGATCATGTTTTAACCATTTTTATAGCTGTTGGCCACCAAGTATGGATCGATCTTCAATGGCAAACAGGTATGAAGTGATATTTATTGTCTGTGATCTGCACTTGTGAGCAGATTGACAAAGGTGTCAGTCCCGGTGATGGGGAGGTCCGTGGTTCAAATGCACACGATTTGTTAAGATTAACAAGGAACAAATCAGAACAATAGAGATATACAATATTGTTGTTGCTTTAGTTTTTTGTTCATAACTCATACAAGTGAATAAGTAATGAAATACTTGATGGGATATTGTCTCGTGAGTTTGAATGAACCCTCCTGTTCCACCTAAACCTAAACAAAGTTTACACACATGTGCATTATATGACTTTGGTTCAGGCTAAGAAAATAATCAAAGCAACAGGTTATTATTAGTTAACTTTATCTGTGAATGCCATAATATATGAAAATTGAAATGAGTTAACAAAAGAGATATTGATGTTTCACTTGTTTTGATAAAATAATGATGCCTACTTTTCCCTGTTTCACAGTCAAAATCCTTGACTTGCCCTGATTTTTCGTAGTTTTCAAATTTCCTGACTATTCCAAGTTTTCCAGGTTTGTGGCCATCCTGTAAATATTGTTTGGATAAACTGCTTTCAAACACATAAACACATATTCAAAGAAAAGTTTTTGAATACACAAGCAGCTTCTCCAGGTTCAAAATGTAAATTGTTGCTCTTGGTTGGACAGCAAGATTTGACTGTCAACAGCTAATTTTATTTTCTTGTGATCACACTTTATAAATGGGAAGCTCTTGAACTAGATAGGTTGGAAGGTAGATAGATAGTAAAATTAAGCAATTGAGTTATATAATTGTGTGTATTATTATCGTTAAAATGGTTAAAAAGATTAATAAGAGTGCAGGAAAGTGTCAAATTTTAAATATATATATTTATTTAATTCAAGCTCAGCTAGACTCGATACATGGAAGTTTTCTGAGAAGATCACACAAGCTTAACTTGTAATAAAAAATTTAAGCAGATACCTAGCTTTGCTGTAAGAAATCATATTTAATTTTAAACACTTAATTTAGCTCAGTGAGACTACCGATCATCTAGTCACTTGTCACATTTGACTGTTGTTATAACCAAGTTTAACCATTTCATGATAAATTATATATTTCTAGCTCCACAGTCAACATTAGTGCCTCATTTTTCTAGATGTATTCTTAAGACCCTCACTCTTAGCAAAGTTAATCTCTGCGTACGTAAATGTGTCGGACGTTCCTCCGTGAATGGAAGGGTTGGGACTCGAGGACGACGTGGAAGATTCTGTCAGTGACGACTGAGACTTAAGACCCCGAGGGCTCCGGTTCCCATCTTCCCCTTCAGATCCTGATGGTGCCAAGTCCAAAGAAGCATAATGGAGTTCACGTTCACTGCTAACTGAGGGTGGACGGGAGGAAACCACAAGAGGAGACACATTCCCGCTACTTACTGAGGGTGGACGAGAGGAGACCACTAAAGGAGACACGTTCCCACTGCTGCCACCACTCAGAAGGTTCAGATTTTCATAAGCAGGGCTACCATCTTTTTTTCTATCTTCTGATATCTGCTTCTTTCCTGTAGATTGTCTTCCTGATGACCCGGGGTCTGAATCCACTGACCGCTGCTTATTAAACATGGCTGCCCCTTGGTTTATAATAGGTGAACTAGTAATGACCCGAGGAGGCGGCGACTGCTCGTTCAATTTAGAGATAGGCTGGAACAATGCCGAAGGCGAAGACTTCCGAGTGGTAGGTGGGGTGATTGACTTCTCTGCTGAGAGAGACGGGGAACTAAGAGCTAAGCTAGAGAGACCTTGCTGGGGTCGGCAAATCCCAAACGTTGGGGCTGATATTTTCCTTGTTGAGACCATAGGCACTGGTTTCATCACTGTATAACCTGGGTACTCTTTCTCAATTATCAGATTTTCCTTGGAAGATAAGCTCGGGTTATAGTTTACATAGTCGTGATCCTTAGCATCCACTCCTTTCGTTATCTCATTCATTGACTTGGTGTTAACCGGTGTGGGCTGCTCAGAGGAACTGCTTGACCCAGAAGTTAAAGCACTTGTATCTGGAGACTCTTCAGGGTGGCGTAACTCTGAGTAGGGGTAGGATATCTTCACAGTGCCACTTGTCGCATCCACAGGGCACTTACGAGAAGACTTGTAGCTGTCGTTTTTCAAAGCCGAGGAAGGTTTGGTCTCCTGGTTCCCTGGGAAGGACTTCATTGGAGACCCTGGACTGTTTAAGCTGAATGGGAAAATGGCAACATTGGATCCGGTCGGAGTTACAATCCCACTTTTCATGTCATTCTCACCATCATTCTTGTGAGAGTTTTGCACCCGGTTTCTAGTCCGTCGTAGGGAAGAAAACGGGCTGCTCCCAGGAGACGAAGACGCTCCCCCAAGTGGCAGGAATCCGGGAGGAACTTTGGGTGGTGTTCCTGTGGACAACTTCCTACCAGAAGCAGCCATGAATCCTGACAGAGAGAACACTGGACTGTTTGAAGATGACGTCTTAGCAATGGAATCTTTCAGTGTGCCCGAGGACTGGATGGATATTGGCTGAGAGCTGTGACGGTTTTTCTCCTTCCTGCTTCCTCTCCGTTCTCGTCTTCTACTGCCAGAGTCACCATGGGCCTGAAAGTCTACACTCATATAGTCTTCCTCAGCCTCACCAATCTGCGGTTTGTAACCTTCCAAACCAAACTTGCTGATCAATTTTGACCCAGAGCCCCATGACATATCCACGTACCCTTCAGGAGGTTTCTTTGGTTGAGGTGTGTCTACTGGTGCAGTCCGAGTGGATACAAGCCGACTACTCATTGGTTCATTGACATCATTCTCCTCTTCCAGCGGCTGTCTGCCCAGAGTCATGTCCATGTACTCCTCCTGTATAGGGGAGGTAGGTTTTCTCACTTTACCCACTGCAGGAAACGCGGTATGGTGGACACCATTTTCAACTCCAGGTCCAGGTTTCATCTCCACATAGGGCCCCACATTGGCAGGTTTGAGGTTTTGAAAAGAATCAAATGCTGGGTTGTTCTGTCTTGGGCTAGTCCCCGCCCTGGTTTCAATATACATCCCAGAGGACTTGGGAGAGCTGCCAGAGGTCGCAAGACATACAGGTTTTGCCCTAGTATCAAAATAGGGTGCATCCCCTATTAAAGAGGTCGCAGGGAGGTTTCTTTTGGGAGGTGATGAGGAGGTGCTAATAGGAACATTTTGTAGCTTGACTTCAGATTCAGCCAGCGATAATGACTGTGGAGAGGTCAATAGGGGAAGGATGTTTGAGCTCGTTGGCTCCCCTCCTACACCTGGCTTCATCTCTACATAGGGGCCAGTGACCAAAGATGTCTTGGGGGACACATTGGCAGATCTAAATTTAGGCGGAGATGTCGCATGGAGGTCCCCACTGAGACTGGCTTTCATCTCAACATAAGGTCCAGCAGTAACAGGGATCTTAGCAGATGAATGAGGAACTGATAACCGATCATGGTTGGCCCCCTGAGGACCAGGTGGGGGCAAGGCAGACGAACGAAAGGGAGTCTTGTTGGAGGAACTAGAGTTCTGTTTGTTGGTTCGAGAGGTGTTTCCCCGGTGGTGGTGGTGGTTGTGATGACTGAAGTCCAACTCCATGAGGTCATCCATGGGCTCACACGATGAGTGGTTGCTACCTCCAGGAGTGTGGCGGAGCCCTGAAGATCCAGACCAGGAGTGAGAGAGGAGGGGTGCACTCAGTGACTTGCTGCCCCCAGAGGATGAATGCAGGTGATGGGGTGTGGGGGGAGTGAGTGCAGGACCTGGGTGCTGACGAGCAGTGTGCCCGTCATGGCTCAACAACCGAGACGAAAGTTTAGACCGGCTACCCACAGAAAAGGCTCGGACTCTTGCAGCATCTGTCTGATTGACAATCTCTGGCCTGAAACAAGTCATGAGCAAGGTTCATGGTCTGTTCAATAAACACGAGAATAGCACAGCTTGATATTGTTTTATACTCTTTATTATCTAAAAACTATTAACCTCCCTTTACCGTCCCCTTCTTTCACCTAAAAGTGATGAATCCTGGAAAAATGTTAAAAAGAACAAAAAAGATTTTAACCTAATTCGAATTTTAATATAAGTTCATTTACTGTAGATGATTTTTAAGTTTTATTTTATAACAGTCAAATATATTTTAACAAAATCACATGTGTAAATACAAACAAGTAATGCAGACTCAAAAGGAACCTAACACACACATTAGTTTCCTTCATTTTACCATATATTTTGTTCATTGAGGCATGTAACCATTATAGATGAGTTTTAATGTGACGATTCCTTTGTAGCTTCTTAAATTAGGGCTAAATTTATGTGGCATAGTTCTTTATAATGTTTATTAACGGCGGTAGCTGGAAGTTTACGTCAGCAGGCAGGAGTAAAATCTACACCTAAGACCTATGTTAAACTTGTAATATATTCTCATTCTTTGTTCCTTGTAATCAACATTTGTAGGTACTATAGATGTAACAGAGTGTACATTTTATTTATTTTATGTACTGTATTTTATATTAAGGCGTTGACATATTTATTGGAGGAAATATTGAATTCAAGGAAAAATTAAAGATGATTGTGATATCTTTGATAAATGTAAAAGACAGTCGGAGGGACCCGCCATATTAAAACAATATAATGCAATCTGCAAGTCACTTTCATTTTAAACCATCAATATGATACTTGATGGAATTACATAAAATGTTTATACATAAATCTAAAATTATCTCAATATTAGGCCTACATGGTTGATCCTATTATATTTATTAGTATTACTTTTGGAATATATTTCATTATTTGCATATACTTTTTCAAATTAATGATAAAATGAAATATTTCTCTAGAGAATTGTTATTTGTATGTTTTTTTAAAGAATATGTATTACCGTATTGACCCAAATAAAGCACATCGCAAATAATATGACCCTAACATTTTTAAGGTGTTTTATATGAAAAATAAAAAGTCTAAAATATACCTTCAGATAAAAAAAATTACAAATGTGACACCGTTTTATTAGACACTATGAATGTTTTTCTTGATGTGCAAGCATTGCTGAACTTGTCTTTTTTACTTCATGGCTTCTTTGATGCTGACTGACAGTTCACAGCTGACTTCCAAGATTCGAACTTGAATTCGAGACTTGGGGTTTGCAAATAAAATGAACTCAAATTCATAAATTTGTGGATTCAACCCAAATATAGAAACAATTAGGGCTGGGCGGGATTCCGAACTTAAAAAAAAAAAGTTCTCCAAACTTGGTAGGGAAAAAATATTTCCAATAAACAGTATTAAAACTTAAAAACAAATTTCACTATAAAAATTGAATCAATTTGTTTAAGGAATTGATTCTAGAATCTGAAATTTTCTCAAACACTTTATTCTCGAATATTCTTTAAGATTTGAGGGCTCATCCCCAATTTTGTTAATGCAAGCACACACACAAATACAGTTTGTATCAATGTAATCAAATGCCTTAATGTCATCTTTATTTATGAAGTGGAGTCAACCTTAGAGAAGTTCACATTTGCATATTTACTGCCAAAAGTGACAGTTGGTCAACATATGGGCTTGGAGATTATATGGTGTTAATGTTGATTAAATGGTGTTTAATGTATGTACATTAAAGTATATATGATCACTTCTCTTAGCTGCTAAATAAGGCTATTCATAAGGAAATTAAGGTTAGCTATTGCTTATAAAAAAAAATTGTGGCTTATTTGTAAAACCAATGTTTATATTTCGCCAAATGAAATTTAAATTAAACCAAATTAAACAACGAAAAGATATAAGGGCAAGGACTACACACTTACCAGAAAACTGTAGGGCTCAAAGTTTCTAATTAAAATATGCTGGATGAGCTTTATTGATGACATCTTCATGATTTGGACAGATTCCGAACTGATTTATTACAGTTCCTGAAAAGTTTAACTAACCATAGGACCTTTAGAATCACTTGGATCATTTCTCAACACCGTACCACATTCTTGGATCTCGAACTGAACCTTCATGAGGGAAACATACACACCAAAGCCACAAACCATCAATAGTACCTCTATTTCCAAAGCACCATACTTTTTATGTAAAACGCTCTATACCCTACAACCCAGCTTCCAGTCAAACCTAATAATTATATGTTTTGAAGAAGAAGACCTTAACAAGCAATATCAACAACTTTTAAAGGCTTTCACAGTCCAAAGAGACCCTAAACACAAAGTAAATAGTCAAATAAACAGAGCCTATCAAGAAATAACCTTCCAATGACACAACGCTTACCACCCAATATTATGAAGGAATAGACAAACTTAGATTTATCCTGAACAAAATCTACAATATCCTACTCTTTTTACCTCCAACACAAAATCTTCTTCACAACAGTGCTCCAAGAATCACATTCGAACACCCCCCTAATCTCCGCAACAGTCTGGTTCACTCAAAATTGCCCGACCCAGCCACACACAACATCAGGCCAAAGGTTCCTACCTGTGCAACAAATCAAGATGTAGTACCTGCTCAATTCACCAACCTTCACCTCACACAAATGGAATATGCCATGAAAGGCCACTAAGACTGTTCCACAGAAAATCTTATATACCAGTTACAATGCAACTACTGTATTGCTGAATATATTGGCCTCACCACAAGACAACTCAGACAACAAATGAATAGTCATCGTTTTGATACCAGCCACAAAGACCGTGACAAACCAGTAGCACTACTTCATGCGCAAGCCCATAATTCAGATTATGACTCAAACCATAGTAAGAGCCCTCCCAAATAGTTGCAATGCTTCCCAGCTTTGTAGGTGGGAACTTTCTCACCCATATATAACCAAATCCATGCACCTACATATCTCAATTTTGGATAACCATCTCTACTTTTCTTGCAAGCAGACCTACTCACACCAGTTAGTCATTTCTATATACACAATTATAATTAGTAACTGAAAATCTAATAATCCAATAATTAAATAGAATATAAATACAACATTCTATCCATTTACCAAGAGTCAAAACAAGTTTGAACAGGCAACTACAGAATGGAAGGGAAAAAATCCCAACAAAAAAACAGAAAAAGGCAACAGCAGTATCTAGGTGACCATCTACCTCCATAGTCGTGTTGGTGTTTACTCTCGTCTGCTGAAGAAAAGGACTAATATACCCTGAACATTTCTTATTATGTATTCTGTTGTGTTTTTAATAAGTGTAAAATATCTGTTTGGCACCATTTTTGCTATGTTAAAATTAAATTTGAAGTAATCTTTTAGTATTCTTAATGTAATTATAGTGGTCAATTTTATTTTTAGTTAGTCAAAATCTGGACTTTTTTTTAAAATGATTAATAATTGCCTTTATGCAGATATAAACACATTTCTGCCTTAGTTTAAGGCAATTCAAATTAAAATCAAATTAATACCGAATAAAAATAAAAATGTAAATTCTTTAAATTAGGGATATGGCATTTCTTGTTGCCAAACTCGCCTGAAATAGTAGATCCCGATCCTAAACCTTATCCAAAATGTAAAGCCAGCACATATTTAAGTCCAACAGTTCTAATACAAATATATATATATTACCTTTATTTCTAATCTCGAATTTGAGAATTTATCAAATCTTGAATATCCTTAAGGATTTACAGCCTTGTCTTATTTGTGGCGGATTAAGTCTTAATAGGTTTTAAAGCCAATTTAACTATAAAAAAAATATCAAAATGGTTTCAACAATCATGTCTTTAAATACATTACAATTACATTAACAAATATAAAATAGTTAATAAAATTGACATTATAATGAGCTAATAATTTCCCAAAATAAGATTTTGTAGCTTTAATTACTCTAAAGGGAAATGTAAAAACTGTACACAAGCAGTTGGAAATTTAAAAAGTTGCATATTTTGTTTATTAGTCTTTAAAATAATAATTGTGCATGTTCACTTATTCAGGTCCAATTTCATTCCTATATAAGCAGTTGCACATGTGCCTTTTTGGACTCTCTCACTACAGAATATCTTAGTAAGAAATTTATTTCAATTCTATTTATAATACTTATATAAGTTAATTTTAAAACGTCAATGTTAAAAATAATATGGTTAAAGTATTATTAATCTGTAATTGACAATTTGAAATTGTATTTTTTTAAATGTGGTAAGTTTGGTAAAGTATTTATTGAAATGTTGATCAACACTGATTTTAGACAAGTTAACCAACATAATTATATAATTAAATAGTAACTAATGTTTGAAAACAATCAATATGTATGTATTCTCAATGTTAAATTTTTAATTCAACTGAAATTATAATTTAAGAAAGGGCTAAGCTTGAAAACAATCAATACATATTCTCAATGCTAAATCATTAATTTAAATGATATTATAATTTAAGAAAGGGACTATAGTAAAAATAATGATAAGTCAAGTATTTAGTAGAGATGGGTCGAATCCACTATTTCTCGAATCCGAATCTAGAGTTTATTTTCAAATCTCCAATATCAAATCCGAACCCTAGCAAACTGTTAGAAATTTTAATGATTTACAAATAGACCTACATTACACAATATAGGCATAAACTTAAATTAAGATTTATTTCAATCATTCTTTCAATTTTAATCAACCCCAACCACCCCTCGCAAAATAATGGTTAAAATCCAGCCAAATTAAAGAATCTGGACTCATATTATTGTTTAGAATTCAATTCAATCAAAATTTGAGTTTCTTTTAGTTATTTGTAAAAGTGTTGATAGAATGAGTTTAAGTTTCTAAAAAAAACATGTGAAATAAACATATTAGGCCTAGTAATCCTTAAAAAAAGAGAGACTAAAACAACATAATTAACAATTAAACGTGGATTGTAAATAGTGAACTTAATAATGCTTAAGTATGTAGTACTATTATTATTTTATATCTATTATTTATCGTTGTGTAGAAAACAAGAAATCTACTGTATTCGATTCTTGTGATGTATAAATTTCTGAGAATACATTCTATTTAAAACACAAACATATTTTCGACTCTTGGAATATGTTCATTACCATTTTATTAGGCACGACTACGTTTGAATATTCTTATAATTACTTTAATTACATATTTGAAAAAAATAATAAACTCTTTATTATTATTATTATTATTATTATTATTATTATTATTATTATTAGCACCGCATCTTACTACCCGTTTGGGTCATACACACGCTAATGTGTAATGGTAGGGTGATTGTGAGATGAAATGAAGGTCCTACAGTTTAACGTGGAATCCGAACCACGGTGGAGACCTGGCATTCCTCAAATTCACAAGATGTCTTGTCAGAGGTGAAGGAAGGGTTTGGTAATCAGATAAATCTGTTGAACCCCGGCCGCCAGCACAGAAGTCTGACACCTTACCCCTAGACCACCAGCTCACCAACTCTTAATTAATATCAATTTAAAAACAAATTATGAATTAGCAAGTCGTTGATTCTTAAAACTCAATTGCACTTACTAAGTGATCAGAATACCTGAATCGATTTTAAATATCTTTTGTCTGACAAAATAATGATTACGGATTAAGTTGTGCTTTTCAAGTAGGCCTAATTTTTTCATTCAAAATAATTATACTTTTTGAGGTGAAAGATTTGAACATCAAATCCAGTAAGACACCAAATCCTCGAATACTTGTCAGGATTCGGTGGATTCGAGGATACGAGTGGCCCATCTCTAGTATTTAGTAATCTAATACCTAGTTATTTGGATTCTCTTTGCCTTGTAATGGCAATGAAATTTCAATAGAAGATAACTCAAAATGAATGAAAAAGTTGAATTAGTCTACCCATCGAAAGTAGTCATATTATATTGCTATATTGGGTTATTAATGTGATATTTTATGTTAATTTTAACAATTATTTAAGTAACCATATGATTTTTAATTGTAGCTGCAGATATAATCTAAACTAAATAACCTATACTTGCCATTGAGTTTTAAAAATCGTTCAAGAGAAAGCTTGAAAATGAAGAGCCTACAAAACTGTTGATCTCAATCAAAAGCTTGAATATTGAAATGTGAATACTCATACTCAAAAACCATAGTTATTTTACATCTATAGTGTTATTTAAAACTCTTTCCATTCTAATAATGGTGAATTTGATAAATTACCTTGTTACGTGAGCTTACATAGGTTACTTAAGAGTGATTTTTACATCCATTAATGGTCTGTGTCAGTTTTTTATTCAAGCCATATATTTTTCACTACCAGTTTGCTAGCTAGGCCTGTCGTAACTTCATATGCCTTATAATTTTAACTAAGACGAGGTCAGACCCTACATCCAGTCCCCAGCCTTTAATTTATCAATGTAAAAGGGTAAGCCCACATTTCAGCAATGATACATTTTAAGGCTATGCCGGGAATCGAATCTGGGACCCTTAACATAATAGGCAGACACGTTACCGGCTGAGTGAAGGTGTCAGATTGGGTTACATGAGTAACATTAGTAAACAAGAATTACAATTATTTTTTTAAGTTTTGTTTACTGTTCTCACCTGGCAACCTTTTTCATGTGATCAGGCCGTGAGCCCACAGAGTAGGCCCGTATGGGTCGATCCAGCGACGAAGTCTCTTCCTCTTCTGAGGGTGTGAAGTAGGAGCTAACCTTCTCAAGGTGGTACTCAGAGAAGCGCAGATCTGTAGAGGGTGTGCCAGAAGTGATGGAGCAGCTGCTACCTGGGGACATCTCGCTGCCGTGGTAGTCTGCAGACAAACATTGGATGTACTCAAACAAATGAAAGGGAATAGCGGGTTATTTCAAACTTCGGCCAGGGGGTTGTGTAGAAGGCTACAGTGAACTGGGGCCAAGAGATTACACTGAGATTTGGCGAGAGAGATGTATAGGCGGCTACAGTGAACTGGGGCAAAGTGGATGTATAAGAGGTTACAAAGAACTAGGTTCAAGGGGGATGTGTGGAAGGCTCAATTTAAATGAAGTCAGGAAGATGTGTAAGGGACTTTCTCGGACAGGCATTCAATCATTAACATTTCTAAGGATAGACAATTTCAAATAACATCTGTGAGCATCAACTTTCCAAAATTTGCTCTTATAAAAAAAAGTGAAACCCACTTCAAATAGCTTATAGGGACATTCAAATATAAAAAAATCTGAAGAAAATGACCACTTCAAATAGCTTACATACAATTACATTTTTTTTTTTATATGAAGTCACCCTATTTATCTTCCAGAATTATACTATTGTCACCTAGGGTATCCAAGCCCCCGTTTGGATTTGGTGTGAAAGCCCCTCAAAACCCCCCTTTTATTTGCAAAACTAATTGACCTCTCCCCTCCTGATAAATAAAGTTTCACTGCCAGTGAAATCGAGTACAACAAAGAAGCCCACGCCTTGCCCCTTGTAACGAAACTGGTTTGAGCACCTGGTGGGGTTGACTATGGGAATTGTTTTGTTTTGGACAAAAGATACATTATTATAAGATTTATTCTTTTGTTTTGAAACAGGAGGGACAAGTAACACTTAAATATTGATGATTCCATAGCCATTATCACTTTTGAAAAAGACAGAGATAACACCTGAAAATATACTAAATAAATATAAGGCCTTATCACTGGGCTCTTTTGGGATAACTTTCAATGCAAACTTAGATACACTTTCTGGGAAAGAAAGTTTACAGAACACATTTGGAATTTGTTACCAAAACAAGGTGGAATCTGTAAAACTAGATACTGAACATAGTGATAAAGACCTGCAGCTTTATACAAAAGCACTTTCAGTGTTTCTAAAACATTAGAGCCATATTCCAAAAAATCTAAAGTTATTAATGTTCTCAGTTATTCGATAACAAAATGTCCTACAACATATCTCAGGGAGAGGTGATTTAAAAAAAAAAAGGATTATATTTGAATGACCTTTGTTGAGGGGTGTAAGAAACACACCAAAATGGGTAAATTTTAGGGGTTTGCGCGCTTGGGTTTTTTAATTAGAGTCAAACTCAAGTCGAGTACCGTATTGGCCCAAAAATAGGCCGCCCCCGAATATAGGCCACCCCCTAAATTTTTGACAACTTTTATAGAAAAAACTTTATTCCCACTTAAATATGGTCAGTGTATTAAATCATTTGAAAATAGAAATTGTTTAATGGTAGGTGCTTACACTTAAAATTAGGTTACTTAAATAAAATCACTTTAATAGAAAAAACTCACAATATTTACACTTAAAATGATGTCACTTGGAAATAAAAAGTAAGTTATTCATACTCAAAATTAAATTGCTTGGAAAAAAAAAAGTAAGTTGTTCACACTTTATTCCCTGGCTAAAACCCGCTCTTTTCTCAAAATGATTCGTCATGTTGCACTTTCGAATTTAATAAACGCACTAAATTATTGTTCTCACACTAAAATAAATGTTGCAAATTTAATACATGCACTAAATTATTGTTCTCACAATAGAATAAATGTTGACCATTTAATATGCATACTAAGTTATTGTTCTCACATTAAAATAAATGTTGACCAACATATCAGTGTATTAAATCATTTGAAAATAGAAATTGTTTAATGGTAGGTGCTTACACTTAAAATTAGGTTACTTAAATAAAATCACTTTAATAGAAAAAACTCACAATATTTACACTTAAAATGATGTCACTTGGAAATAAAAAGTAAGTTATTCATACTCAAAATTAAATTGCTTGGAAAAAAAAAAGTAAGTTGTTCACACTTTATTCCCTGGCTAAAACCCGCTCTTTTCTCAAAATGATTCGTCATGTTGCACTTTCGAATTTAATAAACGCACTAAATTATTGTTCTCACACTAAAATAAATGTTGCAAATTTAATACATGCACTAAATTATTGTTCTCACAATAGAATAAATGTTGACCATTTAATATGCATACTAAGTTATTGTTCTCACATTAAAATAAATGTTGACCAACATAGTGAAACAAAATCTCACTAGAAATATTTAAGCACACTTTACCAAAAGTGTATATTGCCGATAGAATGCGCTGAAAAAATAATTTTATTTTGCAGCCATTATGGCTCAAATATTGTACACACAAATAAGATAGTAAGTCTTCATATATATTTTTAAATAACTTTGCCAACTATCATGGTTCATCTATTTTTAAATAGCGGTGGCGAGATATATCGATTTCACAACATGCATATCCTATAGGTACAACATTGAATGTGTATTATCTAAGAGTGCGATTAAAGGCCGCATTAGAGTTTCATGAGAGCTGTTTCTTGGAAAAAAATGCGGCTTATTTTCGGGCCAATACGGTAATTCTAAAGGCTTCTGAGTTCGAGTATATTCATAATTTTAAAATGTTAACAGTATATATTTGATTATTTTACATGTAAATATAACATATTTAAAATATAAGATTTAAAAAATATACTAAAACACATGTTCTTAAAATATGAATGACACTCATTTTTATAAATACAAATACTTTTGGGAAAAAATTTAGATGAAAATACTAGTTTTTAAATTAGAAATAACCCTTAGACACAATTTAAGAACAAAACTTAAATAAAAATACAGGGCTTAATAAAAAGAATAATTAAAATGTTTTCAACACTCATTTCTTTAAAGACATTTAAATTACACTGACGATTATGAAAAAAAAAAAAAATTTAAATGAATAATTGGATGAAGGCTTGGAAATGTACAGTAAGATGGTGTAGAAACACTACACAATAATATAAAGTAATAGTGAAGGAATCCATCCTGAAAGGAAAGATAGGTTAGGCCTAGATAAGAACAAACACACTTCTTTATTGATATCTTAGTACACTTTTACACTTCCCACTTCTTCAAAACTTCCTCAGTTGCACATTGTTATGAATTTTCAGAAATATTCCTTCATCCATTAAAGTCTTTGCATATGAAAAAAATAAATATTTCAGAAAATTCAAAACAATGTGCAACTGTGGAAGTTTGAAGAAGTGGGAAGTAAGTGTAAAAGTGTAAGAAGAAATAGAAAAATGTGTTTGTTTATAGCTAGGCTTAATCTAACTATCCTTTAAGGTTGGCTTCCTTCACTATCACTTTACGTCATTGTAGAGTGTTTCTACACAGTCTCGATAAAAAGTTAACAAAACCGGGGTTTTAATAAGCTAATATTTCCCTACATTTCAGTAACCTAATTTACCGTACGAAAACGTAAGAATCATAAACAGCAAGAAATTTGAAGTTTTTCATACTTTATTATTCCTTAGTGTAAATGTGCATGGTCACATCTTGTGTTCCATTTCCATTCCTCTACGCGCTATTGCACATGTGCATTGTACGGGCTCTCACTAGACATGTTTATTTCATTGAGACCCGCCTCGGGTAGTTGGCTAACGCGCTAGTCGTGCTGAGGACGGGGAGATCGAGGTTCAAATCTCGGTCGGGTGAAGTGGGGGTGGTTTTCCCTAAATGGTTTTCCACTCTCCCTCCACGCAAATGCGGGTTCACTTCCTCTAATTCAACCTATCCAATTCCTAATCCATTAGCGTAATTGGTACTTAAAGCATATAGCCCGAACGGGTAGTAAGACACGGTGCTAAATAATAATAATAATAATATTTAATAGAAAATTTATTTCAATATAATTTTTAATGCTTATAAAATTTGATGCTCATACTATAAAGTTAAAAATAATATGACTAAAATAATATTTCTAGGAAACAATAGAAAACGCTTTTTTAATATAAATGTGATAAGTTTGGTAAAATATGTATTGCAATAAGTAAGATCAACATTGATTTTAGACAGGTTAACCAATATAATTCTATAACTAAGAAGTAAATAAACTAAGCTAGTTTTGTAGTTAAACGTATAAACTAATAGGAGTTTTATATATTTTAGATTTGAAAACATTCAAAATAATATATTCTTGATATTGAATTTTTAATTTAACAGACATTATTTTAAGGATACACCTTATCAACACTTGAATTTGCCATCAACTAGAACAGGTGTTATACTGGAATTACTGAGATTATCCCAACAAGTAGCTTATGAATGTGGAGAGCAATGTGTGCTGGTTCATTATGATTTCACAGTTGAAAAACCAGCCCCCTTAATTCAAATTAAAGAATCTCCACACTTTGATAATATATTTATTTGTTTCGGTTCTTTTCATATTGAGCTGGCATTTTTGGTGCTCCTACTATATTCCAGAGCCATCTATAAAATAGGCATGTTCTTAGAGAAAGTAGTGTGCTAGCTTATGCATCACTACAAAGTTTTTTGAAAGGAAAACATTACAACAGATAAAATACATACACATTCTTTTATGACTTGCCCTGGAGCACTGTCATTTCAAGAAATTTTTAGAACAGGGTGATAATATAAGACTTCAGGATATTGAAAAATCCACAAACAACAGATTGTCATAAATCACAAGATTCCATGAAAAAACTAATAAATAGTCTTGAAGCAATGCATTTGTATGATAAGCACAGGTAATTCAGAGATAAAACCAAGAATGGTTTCTATGGAAAAACATGAGTTTTATCAAATGAACTAGTTTTTATGACAATATATATTTCAGTCGAGCTTACTGGAGAAAATCATATAGACATGCACAAAGAGAATTTGAAAAAAATGTTCTCAATAATTTTTGTATGCAAGAGATCCAACTAGGCAGGCTGGATGAATGTATATTTGTTAAAGCTTCTTAAAATTGATACAACTTGCCTTAGAATAAAAAAATGCACTTTCAGAAGAACTTTCTATCAAATGTTCTAATAACTTGTTTTCTTGCGTGCCTGTAGATACGGCTCTTGGGCAGACAATTAATGCTAATGCTGCATTTAGAGTCACTGAAATCACAGCATTTGCAAACTCTGATTCTGAAAAACATGATGGATGGAGACTAGGCCGACCAAAAGCAAAATTGTGGGCCATTTTCTTGAGTTTTGTGGTGTAGGAAAGAGATCACCAGGGAGGCTAAGAAATAGATGGTAAGAGCAGATAAAAGAAAGTTTTCAAATGAGAGAAGAAAAATGGAAGAAATTTAAGGAGGATTAATGGTGGTGAAGGTATTTTACTAAATTGACCCAGAAGCAGGCTGAAAACTGTTGGAGATTTTAATAAAAACTTTTATCAATAAAGAATTTTTCCCATCTTATTAGCTACAATTTAAAAGAAAACATTCTTCTATCACTAAAAGGTGAAACGTTATGACTGTTTATAGTAATTGGGAACTGTATGGCATAGTGGCCATGTTGATGATGTCATGTATCAGGCCCCCACCACTTTTGTTTTAAGACAAAAAAAGTAAGTCACACTTTTGTTATCCAAGGGTAAATAAAATACAAACTAGCTCTTTGACTATAGAACGGTGTATAGGGTTATCTAAGATTGAGCCACGGGAGAGGTGTAGAGGGTTATCTCAGAGTGAGCCCCGGGAGAGCTTTATAGTATTATCTCAAATTGAGCTCGCAGGAGGTGTAAAAAGTTTTTTCAGTACAATATGTATAGTTTTATCTCAAGACTGAGACCAGGTGAATATGTTTGAACAAGTTTCTACAGTGAAAAGCTCTATCTGATGTTCTATGTATGCTTTGTGAATGAGCCTAATATATTTTAACAATTAGTGTGATATGTTTTGAATGTGAGCTTTAGGCCTATAAATTATAAATTACAAACCTTTTATCCTCCTTTCAATATTTGATAAATAAAAATCTATTTTAGAGAAACTTTACCATGGTTAATATGACCAGGAATTCCATGGTGAACTTGGTCCATCCCTACATAGCCATCATCACTGAGGTTGGGCGCCATGGGTACATAGCCGTCTGAAGTTTCCTCGGCCAAGCTGCTTCCACGGCTGTGATTGGCAGAGTTTGCTGCACGGTTAAAAGGGGAGTTGCGGACACTAATGTCATTTAGGGCCCCACCTAAAGACATCAAACATATATTAGTCTTCACATTGGTTACTAGCAACTGAAGATGGGTTGAATACCACATTTCTCAAAACCCAAACTTAATTTTTGAATCCTCGAATCTTTAAAATATGTACTAACTTATTTAAAGTGAAAATATTTATCTAGAATTAAAATGAGTTGTTTAGTGGTTGGTGCCAATGACAAGGTATTTTTTTTACCATGTATATTATGTCATAAATAACAAAGAGAATATTTTTTAGTAAATTAATTATACTAATAGTTTTATTTGGTTTTTTTGTTGTTGTGATTAGGTTACCCTTTCTACCACACAAGTCTATATAATTTATTTTACCAAATACCTAAAATCGTTATTTGAAGTAAAGATCTTTATTTATTTAAGATACTTATTTGAGATACAAATCTCAAATCACATCAATACTATAGGACTCAAAGATTCACGTCTCCTATCTCTTTCAGCAACCAAAATCATCTGACTCTAGTATAGTGTATTGTAGTGTAGTGTATTGTAGTGTAATGTAATGTAGGCATTGTCTCCCCACGAAGTCCCCAGCCATTATTCTAAAAATAGCTCCATTTAGAGACACTCAGCATTACCAACTACAATACTGTAGTATCAGGGACCTCTTAGTTTTGCTGTAATCTGGGCATTGTCTAACCTGGAAATACCCAGTCAGGCAGTATTCTAATAGTAACCCCACAGACATATCATAATATTTTAAAACCTAAGCTTTATCATCAACATGACTTACCAGGACTCATCGCCATGTAACCCCCAGGGGTGTCCAAAGGAGAGGAACTATAAGGGCTGTACATGTCCATGTAGGAGCCCTGAAACACAACAAAATCTTTAAATACTTGTGGCAGGGGTTGGTGAGCTACGAATCTTAAAAAATAAGGAGAAAGACTATCTCATTTCCATTTTAGAACATTTATAAACAAAACTATATTTTCTAAAACTATGTATATTGCTAGTCAAAAATTGCAACATTATTCTAATATTACTTGGTCAAAGATAGCTTTGCAATTAAGCCTGTATAGATCCAAGAATTTCAATTTTGAATCAAATTTAATGCTGGACATTTTTTAAATTGAATTCGAAGATGACTTATCGGAAATTTTATGACGAAATTGTTAGTGATATTTTGATAAAGAATTGATTTTAATTAGAGGTGGGTCGAATCTACTACTTTATGAATCCAAATCTCCTATTTACCTTTGAAGCTCTTCTTCAAATCATGAAACAAATTATAAACATAAGAGGAAAAGTATATATAATATAATAGAAATTGTTAGCAAATGTTAACATTAAAAAAAATACTCCATTCATTGCAACATTCATAAATTCTGTTAAGTGTTAAATTGCTGGTATGGGCTCTGGTTGTTAAGTTTATCCTATAATTATGATTGGTTCTGAACCACCAATAAGTGGTATTAGAGCTCTAAGACAAATTTCACTCGAAAAAATAAATACTTTGTTTTATTTAGGATTTGAATTTTGAATTAAAAAAATCTCGAATCCTCTAATATCCTTAAGAATTCGAGGATCTCATCCCTAATTTTAGTTTTCATAAAAAGTTGAATGATTGAAAAGTTTGACTTTTAAATTTGATATTTGGATTTGAAATTTTGAATACAATTTGTTAACTTTACAATATTAGAAATTGGTGATATAAAATAAGAATCTTTGTTATATTCAGATTTGAATTTGGAATTTTGAAGTTTTGCATAGACTTATTTGAAGTGAACCCATGATTCACAAAATAATAAGCTTTATATTGTTTTTTATAACTGACACGGGAGAAGGAATAAGAAGTACAGGAATGAAATGAGGAAGTGAAATTGTAGGATGAAAATTAACATCACAGAGTGAAATGTTGGTAAAGAAGAGAATAAAGCCTTGAAAAGCTTTAAAGCTGGATGGAGTGGAGCTGAGGAATAGGGGATAGGGGAAGTAGAGAAGTTCTAATGAGAAGAGGGTTGTAAAGGTAGATGTGCTACAGTTGTTTAAGAGAGCTGCTGTAGAAAACAAAAGCGCCCTTGTAGAACCTCGACACAATCAGACTGTCAGTATTAATAAAGTAATAATTAATACTGACAGTCTGACTGATCGTGTAGGGGCAATAGTAATGGACTGATGGCTGGACTGACTAAAATACTGATGTGATTCGTATTTTCTGATCACATCAGTCTCAGTCCATCAGTCTTGCAAATGGTGGGAGAGACTGATGGTAATACTGACAATGCGTGTGCTCGTCAGTACTTCTTTCAGTCTCAATAGTAAACATAGACTACCCACACCTTTTTCTTATCATCCAGGTATTTGCACAATGCATGCAAAAGCTGAGGCTGATAAAAATAATGACGCAAAGACTGATCATTTACTGATGCATACTGACAGTCTGACTGATCGTGTAGGGGGCCTATTAAGGTGTAAGGAAGTACTATACAGGGCATACTTTGTAACCATAGTTAAATATGCTGTGTAAAGTGGTCAGAGTTTTAGGTCCTTAGCTCTCAACTTTCATTTATAAAATTATATTAGTTTTTCCTTTAGTTTACATATTAATACACTCAAGCTACTGAGAGTACTAAACTGAGAAATACATTGTTCTTTTCCATTCATCTAGGCCTAATTTAATTATCTTTATTACTATCAAATGGTTAATTATAAGAAAGTGTGGGGTTTTATGGTAATTATAAGTCATGTAAATCATAGCCAAAGTTGTAAGCAATATATGTTTTAAATTTCAATTCATTAACTTCATTTTCAGGCCTTTAAATTTATAATCTAATAGTTTTTCATTATTTAAAGTCTTTGTTGGAATATTCGAGTTATCCAAATTTATAACTTTTACTTTTCATTTATAAGCATCGTGCTTTGTATCAATAGCTGAACCCGGAAGCTGGGAGACGCACCTGTTCTTGCACGTGCAGTCTTTCAGGGGAGGGGGAGGTTTTGGCACGGACTACTGGCCAATCAGTACCTTTGGTTTAGCGTCTGTGTTTGACCTTATCTGTAAGGAAAGAGTCAGACGCGGACACTGAGCGGTTAGTACGCTAAGAGTAGAGACGGGAGACTAGCCGTTTAGCACGTAAAGAGTAAAGACGTGTACTCTCAATTTCACTTATCGACACGTGTAGTCTCGATATGGGAGAGAGTAGAGGTAGCCCAGGTGGCTAAATAGCTATCTTTAGCTATGTATTAATTATTTCATATTTCTAAATTAAAATATCCTTGGTAATAATATGTAAAAGATTTATTATAATAAAACTTCTAATTCAAATGCTACGATAAACAACATCTTTTTAAATCGACTGTATACCTCTACCCCCACCATTATGCCGACATAACCCCGAGATGCTTTACCGATACTGACTGCCGTGGACGAGACAACGTAAGAAGATGAGGTTGATCATCAAATCAACTGACCGGAGAAGGTGACTGGGTACAAAAATGGCGTCACAAAGTGGGGCTTCTCAACAACAGCTGAGCAGACGACTGGTTACAAAAATGGCGCCACAACGTGGGGCTAGTTATCAAAACAACGTAAGAAGTTTATGGGCGATGCGCGACTAGTCACAGCTGCAGAAACATAGACAGTGGGGGTACGAGAGACTAGGAAAGTGAAGGCCATTAGAATAAAGTTTTTGAGGAGTATCTATCACAAGGAGAAAGAGGATTAGAAATAAAGTTGTCCAGGCAAGAGTTGGGGTATAGGTAGCACATTAGATAGTGGAGGATGCAAAGATATTATGGTGTGGTCATGTAATGAGGAGAAAAGGAAAAAAATCCCAAGGAGTATTATGGAGATGAAGTACAGTAGTAGATTTCTTCAAAATTTCCACAGTAACACATTGTTTTGAATTTTCAGAAATATTACTTTTTCATTAATGTCTCTTCATATGAAAAATGAATATTTCTGAAAATTCAAAACAATGTGGAAGTTTGAAGAAGTGGGAAGTGTAAAGTGTAAGAAGAAATAAATAAGCGTGTTCGTTTATACCTAGGCCTACCCTAACTATCCTCTTAGATTGACTTCCTTCACTATCACTTTACATTATTGAAGTGTGTTTCCACACTATCTTGATAAAAAGTTAATAAAATCGCCATTTTAATAAGCTAATATTTCCCCAAAATATGCCTCAGTAACTTAATTTACACCGTAAGAAAATGTGAGTATCATAAACAGTTAAAAATTTGAATTTTTTTATTATTTTGTTTATTATTCCTTAGTGTAATCGTGCATGATCAGGTCTTCTGTTCCATTTCTCTATGCGCAGTTGCACATGCGCTTTGTATGAGCTCTCGTTTGACATTATTTTATTGAGAAATTTACTTCAATTCGTTTTTTAATGCTTATAAAAGTTGATGCTCATACTTTAAAATTAAAAATAATATGACCAAAATAATATTTCTAACAAACAATATTAACTAGTAAATATTTTTTAAATATAAATCTGGTAAGTTTGGTAAAATATGTATTGTAATAAATAAGATCAACATTGATTTTAGACAGGTTAACCATCATAATTCTATAAATAAATAATAACTAAACTAGTGATAGTTTTGTAGCCAAGCGTATTAATTAATATGAGTTTTAAATAACTTAATTTTGAAAACATTCAATATAATAATATATTCTTGATATTACATTTTTAATTTAATATAAATTATTATTTTAAAAAAAAACTAGATAAAAATAGTCTAAAGAATCATTCAATTATCTAGTAATCTAATTAGCTATTTTTATTTTCATTGCTTTGTCATGGCAATACCAATAAGCAACTTCAATGAAGTATAATTCAAAATGGACGATAATATTTAATACATTTACTGGTCAAAAGTGGTTTTAAAGCTCTATTACATTATTAATGTGAAAAGTGTTATTAATATTTAACAATTTGTTAAGTAACTGAATGATTTATAAGTGGAAATGGCAATATTGACCCAATTAAATAGCCTAGGCCTACTATTGCGTTTTAAAAATTGATTATTAAATACATCATGTGAAAGCTCGAAAATTACGATCCTACAAAACTTCTGATCTCAATCTTGAGCTTAAAGGACGAGCTCGGACCGAAGCTTGAAATCCGAGTACTCGCAGAGCCCTAAAAAGAATATAAATAAATAAAGGAAGAAGAATTATGGAAGAAAGAGGAAGATTTTACTAAAATGACTAAGCCACAGGCTGATAAGAGATGATGATTTGGCTAAGGAACAACCACCATCTTTCAAACAGATTTCTGAGTTTAAGATCAGCATCACCAATCATAATAGTTACTTTATCAATCTATATATTGTCCTACCGTTTTAAAAAAATATCCGAAGTGGAAATATTTGGAACAAAACTTTATAATCGCATTAGCCTTCAAGAATAGTGTGTATGGCTTCACAATACACTAGAGTAAGAGCTACAACACAATTAAAATTCATCAATTTTCACACTTCACAAGATGGTGTCGCAAACACCTCCTCCGCAACGATTCACTATGGCCAACAATGATGAGAATCTAATTTAGTCTAGTTTAGTAATCATGAAAATCTAATACATCCACTTTTCCAGGACAAATCTAACCATCTTGAGCTAACTTTTCCTTGTTAATAAAAACTAACCAACAGAAAAAAAGTAAATTGGAATATCCTGAGTGTTTAAAGGGGATTCAGAAATTTCCCAGATTAACTCAAAGCTGAAAAAGAGCACAAAAAAAACTAATTACCTCTAGGATCTCTGGGCCTGGATTCACCAAAGCAGAGAAATTTGCTCCCGGCATGTATAGAAATGGCGTTTTATTGCACCCATATGGACCTGTTTTATTTGCTCCATTTCTTTATTCACTAAACAAGGAATAAACTGGTGGCAGGCACTTGGTGATGTCACCAAAATGTTATCATTAGCATTTTTTTCTGCAGGCAGAATTTACTTCCAAGTTATTTAAAATATCTAATGAAAATTATGTACATTACAAATATGCCTAAACATTTTTCTTATAAGCTAACAATTAAATTATAGTTGGCATATTTCCGGATGTTATTCAAACAACAATATTTTTCACTATAAACTACTTGTCTTTTGTTAATAGTTTAAAGCTTTTGTTGCACTGATACAAAATTCATAAAAACTCTAAAACATATTTTCAAAATATACTTAGGTGCAACATTTAGTGATGAGATGTCTTTGGATTTAGTAGAATACAAAAATTCTTTGGATCTAGGGAGATATTCCTCAGTTCGTTGTTTTATTTTATGCTTTTTTTAAATGTTGGTTTTTGAGTTGGAACACAACTACTTACACTTATATATGCACTACACCATACAGTTAGGGTTGCCAATCTCCACGCTTTGTATCAAACAGTGAAAGTTGGAATGGAATTCAGATTAAGGGCAAGAACACACCTGTGAGGGAGACTCAGACTTGAATCCACTGCTGCTCAGGTTAGGACTTAACTTGCGAAGGGGCCCAGAACTGCCCACACTGCTCCCCGCCAGTGTAGTGGTTGTTGTGATGGGCAGAGAGAGGGAGCCTGTTGAACGATCCATGGGGAGGTAGTTCAACTTTTCTTCACCTGCACACATACACACACACACACACACACACAGTAACATTAATGAGCTTCTCCTCCCACACACACATTCTAAAGGTCAATGTACGAGGCATGGAAGGTTGTTCTAAATCTTACCAAAGCACTGATTAATACCAGAGAAGTTAGCTTGAGTGTTAACAGTAGAGCAATTGTTGTTTTATAAAAGGTGGAAGAGCTATATTGCCAGAGGACTTGTAAAACTTTTTGAGGGCCTCTTTTTATTAAAATTAAGTTTGTTTAGTTAATTTGATGGTTTACTAAGTGTTTTATTAAGAAATAAAGGTTTTTGTCACAAATAAACACATATTTTTCTAATATTTGAATCCCTAACCCTGTTGGGGAGTTGAGAATTCAACAATTTAATATGATCACCATTAACAAAAATACTAGGTTTGTGTTGGATACCAAACTTCAGGAAAATTGAATGTTCTCAAAACACAGAGTTTTATGGAGAAATTGTTAAAAAAAAAAGTTACAATTCAGGAATGTCTATATCAATGTAACCATCAACATTCACACTACATATAATTGAGAGAAATATCTATTCCTGAATAGATTTAAGAGAGGAAAATATATTATCGCAAAATAATGATTAAAGTAGCTTTTAATTATCAAATTATGCACAAAATACACCTTCACACTTATTTGCACAATGATAAGTCAATAATTGGATAAACTAATATTTTTAAGGTCCAACAGCAGGTTTTGTGAGAGGTTTACTAACTAAAGTGAGGTAGTCAGGCACACTGGGCTGAAAGGAGAAGTGTTTGTTATTCTTATGGACAAGAGTGTGGCTCACTTTTATTTTACTAAACTAGTTTGAATATTATGTTTTCCTATGTAAGTATTTACTAAAATTCACACCATTAGTTTTTTATCTAAAAACATTTTTAAGGCAATCTCAAAATAAATTCTTAGAGCTTATTTATATTTATACTAAAAATATCCTTTTCCGTAGATTGAATGGGTTGTTTATTGGCGGCTTCCAATATAATCCTAGACTAAGTCTAATAACAAGTTGCCAAGTCATTAATAACATAAGAAAAACCTTGTGTGTTCATAGCTTTGCATTTACCGTTCAGCTCTTGTGTATGGGTTGTATGTTAAGCTGAAATGTAAGGATGTATGTTTGAATATGTTACTAATATTTATTACCTATTATGCTTGTAGTAGCGTTAAGAAACTTGTCTAATTTATGACATGAAGGGCCAATGTGTAATATTAGACTGCAAAGAGAATGTGATAAGATCTATCTAAACTCCCGAGTAGAAGGTTACCTTCTTGTCCACCAGTCCAGGCAACATACTCGTCACAGTTCTCTTCCAGGATGACAGGCTCATCAGGGGTGAGGGAGTGCCCGTAGCGGCCCAAACCCAGCACCCCTTCCTCCGCCCATCCTTCCCCTTCGTCTATGGACAAGGAGGAGCCCGCAGAGTCTGTGGAGCAAGCGCCCGATGCAGGACTGTAATCACCAATACACACACTCTTTGTGAATTATCTTATGGGAAAGGTCATTTAGCCAACTTTTCAAAAGTTGAGATGAGAACAGAGGATTAGATTAAGAGCATTTTAGTTCAAGTTTGAGGCTACTATCTTTAGGATTGATACACTTTGTAAGTTTTGAGATTCCCTATTTTCTAGGTACATAGCAACCATTAACCTTATTTAAAAGCTGGAATCTAAGTGAAATGGAAACAATATTACAGTTGTTTATGTTTAAACAAGCTCAACACATTTATTGGCTCTTAAAAAATTATTTTCAGTTTTTATGGTTTTATATGGCAGAAGGTACAGACAGGAAAGAGGGATGGACATATATGAAAGGGAAAAACCACAATATGAATTTTACAAAGAAAAGAAGAACATAGTTCATAGTTTACATTATTGCAAATGAACAAAGGGGTTAGCAGAACAGTAACAATCTTTTTAATTCTAGAGGTGGCTATTACTTCTTTGTACAGTGGCAGCAATGTAAAGTATGAATCATGCTCTTCTTTTCATTGTAAAAGCCAGAACATATTTGTTCCTTTGCATTTGTTTATATTTTTCTTTCCTGTACTTTCTTCCAGATAAAGTTAAAACAAATCTTATGACAATGCCTAGGTTTAGAAGCTACAGTTGATTGCTTTTACAGAATCTAGATGTAGTTATGATAAGGTATTGTGTTGCTAATCTGAACCTGTGCTAGTCCAGAAGATATGGTGATCTGAACCACCCCTTATTTAACTCTCTCCAACCCCATTCAAGGTCGTAATGGTGTTCTCTCTTTATCATATCGTATCAATCAGCAGTTATGGCAAGTGTTGGGATGCTAGTGTTTTAACAAGGATTTATTATGTAATTTTGCTAAATAAAACAAAACATAACATGTTAAGCCTAAAACAGAAATGTGCTATTTTAGACAGATTTGAAAAATGTGGGATATTAATTAAGCCAGCTTCAGAGGATTATGTAGGTAAGTCTACCATAGTTTATTAGAGACGAGTCGAATTCATTATCTTAAGAATCCAAATTATTATCTTGGAAAAAATTATGAACATAAGAAGAAATATAAATATAGTAGAAAATATAAATAGTATTATTATTATTATTATTAGCACCGCGTCTTATTACCCATTCGGGTTATATGCACTTACGCTAATGTGTAATGGTAGGGTGATTGTGAGATGAAATGGAGGACCTACAGTTTAACGTGGAATCCGAACCACGGTGGAGGCCTGGCATTCCCCACATTCACAAGATGTCTTGTCAGAGGTGAAGGAGGGGTTTGGTAATCAGATAAATTTGTGTCGGGACCGAGGATTGAACCCCGAACCTCAGCTCAAAATTCCGACACCTTACTCCTAGACCACCAGGTCACCCAATATTATATAAATAGTAACTAAATGTTAACTTTCTTTCTTATAATCCATTCATTATAACATTCATAAATTAGTTTAAGCATTAAATTACTTGTCTGAGGCCTGGTTGTTAAGTTCAGCCTATAATTAAAATTGGTTCTGAGCCACCAATAAGCAGTATTTGAGCTTTAAAACAAATTTCACTTAAAAAGGGATTTTTTTTATGGTTTGAGTCTAGTATCCAAATTTCCCCAAATCCTCAAATATCCTTTAGGATTTGAGGGTTCCATCCCTATTTTTTTAATGTAAGGTAAAATTTTGTGAAGATACAAAAATGTGTTCAAAGACAGAAAAGGTCTATGCACATGCAGAACCTTGTAGTTCTTTACTGGCTAACCACAAAATGTCATCCTGGAAAATCTAACTTTTTATGGTGAAACATGGGTTGAAGAAGAGCCATTAGCAACTGAAGATATCAACTAGCATCTCTTACACCTACAGAAACTCAAAATGCTTCAGCTGCACAAATTAAATAAGAGGTGTCATGAAGAAATGACAGATATGATAATTGTGCAATGCACACTGAAAATTTTAGGTTCAAATTAACAAAACCATGCTGTATTTAAATACTATAAAATATTCAAGGTGGAATGATATTATTTAAACTCATATTTTAGAATAAAATAAAATTATTTTCTTTACTATTTAAATATTTCCTAGGTTTAAATTAAATCTTTTTAGTAAAATTATAAGTTATTATTTTTAACAAAAGAAGTTACTTGATGAGGATTTGAGCCATAGAATATTTGGCATGACAAACCGCGTCTCCTCTTACAAATTTCCACGCGTGTTTAGTTTAATTTCTCTCTTTACATTCAATAGATATTGTGTGTAATGTAATGCTAACATTTACAAGGTGGCCACTCAAACTCTAAAATAAAATTCTAGTGCAATTCCAAGTTTTCCTAGGAAAAAACTTTCCTCCAGTTTTCAGACTTTTAACAAATGATTTTGAATTAAATGTTCTTTAGAAACACCATAAAATATTAGTACCTAAATAAATATTATCAATAATGGAGCACCTAAGTATTGCGTAAGCACATTGACAATTTTGTTCCCCTAACCCTCCCCTTGAAAGCAAAAATAGGCAAACACTATCCTCCCATTCTCCCACTCTTGCTTACATTATATATATATATTTTATTCGTTCTCGGAATAATCAATATTTTATGCAACTTATAAATTGCTGGTGGTTATTAACGTAGAGGGGTAAATTAATAGTGTGAAATAATTAATAATAAAGACTGTGCTAAGATGAATTTAAATGTAAATTTACACTTAATTGAAATTATATTTAAAAAAATTATTGGTGAATACATTTGCCCCTGAGGTGCCTACTTAATACTTGAATGCCCCTAAGTAAATATACTCAATGCCTTGGACAATGGAGTCCTAGACAATTCATACCACCTAAAATCTCAGTGTTTAAAAACACTTTAAATTATGGTCTGGATCAGAAAGAAAGTAATTATTCTAATTGTGATGTTTACTCAGCAACAAGTAGAGTGTAGGCAAGTTAAACAGTAGTTTGTACACAAATGTCCTAAACCCAGTGGTGGTGGCAGAGCCTTATTTGTGTAAGAAAAGAAGGAGGGATGAGGGATATAAAAGTTAAAAATGTCCAAGTCAGAGGGGGAAGGGACTCAAAAAACAAAAAAAAAAACCTAGAAGCTATTTTGCGAGGTCCTCACCTGGAAACATTTTGAAGATTAGACTCCTCTCCAAAATATTTGGCGTAGTCTTACTCAGAACAATTTTGAAATTTGAATACCCCTAAAATCTATTTAGAGTGGTCCTTGCTTGGGTTTTCCTTTTTATAAAATTTTTCTTGAATATATTTGAAGTGGTTTTTTCCTCTCAAATGTTTAGACATTAAATCCCCCAAGAAGCTCTTTAGAGTGGTCTTTCCATAGAAAAATATATGCTTCTATAACACTTGTTCCCAAACCTTGGGTCTTGACCCAAAAGAGGGTCGCAAGGATGTTCCTGAGGGTCACAGGAAAGTTCCAATCCCCTCCCCAAATGAAATAGTACAACAAAATTACAAACACTTCATCAAACTGGAACATTATGGAGAATTATTGCAATACTGACAATGGCAAAGCAACAGTGTTGAAACAACATTTTGGAAGCCTGTTCGCTTAAATTATTCTGGACCCAGCTCAAGGACAAGCACATTCTGACTCGGTACATTAGAAAAGGCTCTTTTCCATTTTCTGAAAATATAGCCTACATCTGCGAACAAGGATTTTTATGTCTAGTAAAGAAAGACCAAGATCCTCAGAATAATTTGTATGGCACTCAAACTCTGAGAGCTCACCTAAAAAAATGAAGTAATATCATGGTTATTACTGACAAACTCATTTTGTCATCCACAAAATATTTCACATGAAAATATAAGCAATTTCTTATTTGTGAGATAAAAAAGTTACTAAATTGATTCAATTTAGTCAATAAAATTTACAGATACAAAATACAAATTCAAAAGAACTCTCCACAACAAGAATGAAACAGCATTAAAGTAACCAATGAAATAGTCTTAGTTAGTCAAAACAATGTGTTTAACCGGGTCTTTTTTGATGAAATTATTTAGTTATATTGGTTTTGTATTTGTTGTTTGTTCTTCAGACATTTCCCACTGTTTTTGACGATTTCCCTTCGTTTTTTGGAATTAGAGGAGAGGGGTAAAGAGGGTTGTTTGTTTTGGAGTGTGTTCGATTCAGTTTGGCACAGAGTTCAGATAGGATGTCTGCCATAATGGATGCACCAAGTGTTGCACAAATAGTTTTCTGCATTTGAGTCAGCTGTTATTGGCCCTTAAGTGACCTCTTTTAACAAAAAACCGAAAGAGTTTGAGAGATGTCTCTAAATTAGCCCCTTGCTTCCTATTCATTACCACTCTAGCCAAGCAACCCACAAGTTAGGTCTCCATTGTCAGCAAACCTCAAACTGGACTAGGTAAGCTATTCATATCTAAACATAATTTCGAATACCGTCCACTTTCCTTGTTTTCGCGGATTATTTTAATGCTTGTTGGCTAGGGCGAACACCTAATATTGTAACAAAGTCACATTTTCATTAAAAATGGTGCTTTACATTTTGTTAAATTTTACAGCTACTGAAAAAATTCTCAGTTATTATTATTTAATTTTATTTCATTTGATGAATTTTATAAACACTAATATGAAAATAATACGTAATTTAAAATACCCTTTGAGTCAAGACTGGGGGAAAAAATGTAGGCTCACGAAAAAAAAAAAGTTTGGGAAACACTGCTCTAGAATCTATTTAGAGTGGTCATTGCAATTTTAATTTCTGACAAGCAGAACAATTCAAGCAATACTGGCTTTCTATTGGATGCACAAAATTCAAGCATAATTTCCAGTTTTCCTGATCAGAGACCACACTAATTTAAAATTGTCAGAAAACCTCCTGGTTACATTAGCAAACCTATTTGGAAACTAGCATAACCTAAGACTGTGGAGAATAGCAAGGGGTTTGCGAAAATTCAAAACCTAATAATTGTTTCAAATATTCATAGGCCTCAATTTTGTTAAAAAATAATAATTCAACTTTGATAACTACAAAGTTATACCAAATTAAAGGCTAAAAATACATTTATATTCAAAAATTTTCATGTTGTGATGCTAAGTAAATTAAAAACTAATGTTTATTATTATTATTAGTACCACGTCTTACTACCCGTTCGGGTTATACACACTTACGCTAATGTGTAATGGTAGGGTGATTGTGAGATGAAATGGAGGACCTACAGTTTAACGTGGAATCCGAACCACGGTGGAGGCCTGGCATTCCTCACATTCACAAGATGTCTTGTCAGAGGTGAAGGAAGGGTTTGGTAATCAGATAAATCTTTGCTGGGACCGAGGATTGAACCCCGGCCGCCAGCATAGAAGTCTGACACCTTACCCCTAGACCGCCAGGTCACCCCAAAAAAACACTAATGTTCAAATGCAAAAAATGTAAAGTAAACAACAAATGTTTCCAGCCTGTGACCGGGTCAGCTTAGAAATATTCCTTCATCTTCCTCTTTTAATCACTTCCATTCTTCTCTTCTCTACATCAAACTTTCTGTTATATGCTACTCCCAAATCTTTCTTGGTCTCCATTGTGGTATTTTCCCTTCATATTTTCTCTCCATAATTATCTTTATTCTCTCACATTCCATCCTCATTACATGATCATACCATCTCAGCTTTGCTTCCTCTACTATATCATGTACTTGTAATTTCCCTGATAGGTTCATTCCTAATCCTGTTTATTCTCGTGACAGCTAACATACTCCTCACAAACTTCATTCCCATAATCTCCACTTTCCTAGTCTCTCTTACATTCAATGTCCAAGTTTCTGCTGCATATGTGACTATGAATACAAAAAATGCACCATAGAGCACTTTCTTATGCTCTGATTTGACTCTTATATTTCTTTCCACTTGCTGTTGTCAGGGGCGCTCACAAGGGGGCGGGGGGAGCCAATTTTCCTACCCTTGAGATTTTGAGGTTGTATAAATATTAGAAGTAGGCTAATTCCACCCAACAGTGTTCTAAACTAGTGCCCAGGAAAAAAAAGTTATAGAATATAACTAATAAACTAATTACTAGCACCCTTCACCAGGCCACCAGCTGACTTTCGGGTTGATAATTTGATGCATGTGTGAGCAATTCCAACAGCATTCACCATTCAAATCGTCAAGGTCAAGTGTGACTTGAGTGGTCTCTGTTTATTATCAGTTCATAGAAGAAACATTAAAAAAAAAAGTTAAGAAAACAAGTCACATATAATTTTGCGATAGAGCCAAGGTGGACCCAGTTATTATTGAAATAACTTTATTTATTCGCTAGTTTTGTCTGTGTGTTTGTGTGTGTGCAAGTTCCATATTATATGCATATGTAAGTTGTTTATACTAGTTTTGTCTTCGTCAAAGAAGGATTGACAATCCATCACCCACTCCCTTGAACTGAAATACTGTAAAAGGTTTCATATAAAGTTTAATCAAACATGTCAGATTTGAATTAATTAATCTCAAACAAGCTCGGAACAAATTTGGATCAATCTGAAATATTTTTCTTATGTTGTATCTTATTTTCAGGAGTCTAGGATTCAATTGCCTTAAAATATGTCTTTTGAGGCTTCAATTTAATAAATTTTCCTGGGGAGGACCCCCCTGCCATACCGGAGGACCAGACCTGCAGTTTGCCCCTCATGGAGAAAAATCCTGCCGGTGCTCTTGGCTGTTGTTCTCTAGGTGGTAAATAGCATGGTAATGAGCGGGAAGTAGACTGATGGTCCACACCAAGGTTATGAGGAGAGCAGCCACAAGTAGAGGAGCAGTGCATAGTTTAGAGTGAACAGTGATAACTCAAGACTGAGGCTTTTAGAGAAATGTATTGCTCTTTTTAATCTCTCTCACCTGTTGACTTTCTAGTACAAAATTATTCTTAGTTTAATATTAATAGCTGGTATGGGTTTACATTTACAATCTTAAGCACTTTAACTAGATCTAATCAATCTTAAATCTAACTTGGCTATACATAGGACACAACTTATCTCACATATATAATTTGGGTGAATCTCTCTCTACCCCCCCACCCCCCTCTATATATGGGTTATCAATAATAAGCAGAGCCCGGAGGTTGATGACATTGCATCTTTTTCTTCTTCTGTAAAGTCAATCACAATGTAACCTGTATATAAAGACAGTTTATGACACCTTGATATCAAAAACATGACTTTTATTGTTCCTTTTTTTATATATACAGTTTATGACTGTGGCAATTTTGCAGCATTTTTTACTCTTAACGTGCATTTTATGTCACTCTTAGAATCATTACATAATAATTATAACATACAATGGGTAATCTTTTAATGCACCAATTCATTATTTCCATTTACCTTGAGCATTCATTTTCTGGTGTAATTATTAGTACAGCCAGACATGAAATAATGAGCATATACTAATGTTTTCTGACAAAACAGTATTTAAGTGTGCATGTATTTTTATATTCATATCTTGTTTATGTTTCAATGGAAAATCCCAATACCGGCTAGCTTATTTACATTAGCGGTACAATCACGATTGTTTTGTTAGTTTAATAGATTACTGTCAGTTGAAATTGTATATCTTAAGTTAGTTGATGTACTTCTATCTAATCGTACTATCTCTAAGTGAGCAAAATGCCGAAAGTCAAACTATCATAATCCTATCATTTACAGCATTTGGTTACCGAGTTTGGTTAAAGTGTCTTTTTCACGGATGGGAAAGTATTATTTTGTAAATTGTGCAAGTAGACAGTTTCAACAGAAAAAGGTTTTCTGTTACTCAGCATATTGGTCATGCGAAACACACGCATGATTTAGAATGGGCAGCCACAAAAAATTAACTCAATTCTTGGGTTTCCGAAATAATATTCTTTCAATCAAGAACTGTGTGAAGTGTTGCCAGCCAATATTCCACTCGGAAAACTAAATCACCCTAAATTTCGCGAGTTCTTAGAAAGACACACGAATCATTCTATTCCGGACAAATCTACTAAGTGTTAGAGCTATTTTAGCCTGTACTATGAAAAAATTATGTATAAAATACGAGCCAATATATGCCGAAAAAAGAGCATCAAATTCCAGGACCTAGTGATAAGTAACACATTTGGCTCTTCTTTCTTAATTTATTCTCATTACACATGAAGATTGCTTTATGAGCAGGATAGAAGGACCGATCACACCGACTCAATGCAAGGGTGTGGTTCCGCAGTGTGTATCTACAGCTTAGGCGGTAAATAAGGATGAAATCTGGTCAAGAGCATGAGGGAGTTATTGTTGTCATAATCGTTGTTATTGTTATCACTTTTTATCATCATTTTCATTATCGCCTCTGATTATTATTATACATTATTTCAATTCCTTATTCCATTCATGTAGCTGTTCAAGTACTTCCTCTTCCTTCTTCCCTCATAAAAATTTAAAGTACAAAAGTGTGTGCAAAGCTTCAAAACTTTGTTTTGAAACAAAAATGTCAGTTCGACTTTGTTTCAGAAAAAATTCTGGCTTTGCCAATAAAAATATTTAGATGTAAAATACTTAATTTATGGCCATATAATTCCATTCTGAGCTGTTATATAATTTAAAAACTAATATTCATATGGAAAAAATATATTAACTAATTCAATTGATTTTTAATTTGTGATAAAACTTAATTTATCATTCTAAAACCAGATATTACAAACAATAATTGTGCAATAAAACAATTTCAAGTCATTTTAGTGCATATTGATATGTATAAATTACCACAATATAACATTTTTAAAACAAAAAACAACTAAACAAAATTATTCCAGCTTAAGATCCATCTTCGAAAATCTCTCATATATTTGATTCAAGTTCGTTTTGAATCGAAAAAGAGGACTTAGCACACCCCTTAAGTACAATAATAAAATTATGTGTTATGATGGATGATAAATGTGTTTATTGGCTTAGGCAGAGATATTTTAAACACTATCTAAAGTAAATTTGGTGTCTGAAGTTATAAGCGATGTGCGAGTACTAAACAATTTCGAGTTTAGTAGGAATTCCAGTAGTTGTTCGAATTAAAATAAATTTCTTTATCAAAACTCAAAATTTGATCACTCATAGTAAAAATTAAGTTTAGTTAATTTAATGTAATTTCAAGAGTTTATTTCATATCAAACAGTTCTCAATTTTTTCTTGATTTAAAGAAAATAACCTTGATATTAAGTTAAGTTAGAAAACTTAATTTAGAGCTTTTTAAACAAAAAAATTATCATTTTATAAATCTAAATTAGTGTTTATGGTTTATGTGGGACTCTATTAGATACATTACTTGACATATTTGCAGCACAGAAAATCATTTTATATTATATGAACTCAAAGTTTTAGTGTTTTCTTTCAAACACTATTCAAACCAGACTCAAAGTGAAATATACCTACTCGTACACACCTAATTAAATGTATAGTATTTTTATCAACATAAAACAATTAAGTCATACATTCAATCTTTGACTCAGCTCGAGGAATATGCCAACTATTTTATTCAGCCTTGAAGTGAAAGTTACGTGGACTTTGCACAAACCTAAAAAACATACACTAATAATACATTTTCTTGTATGTACATGCTGAGATAGAACCAAAGTTGTCAGATGTTCACACCAAAGCATCACTCGTCACAATTTTTGTGGTAACAGGAAAGTTGAGGTTCAAATCTCACCCGGGTGGTTTTCCTCATGGTATTTATCACTATAGTATTGACTCAAAATTCGTCTGCCCCCAAATATAAGCGTCCCCCTAAATCTACATCTAGAAAATGGAAAAAAAAATATTTATGTATGAAAATTAATCCTTTAGCTTTCCTTCCTAATGGTCATTTTGGGTTTGATCCACTATTTCTCGAATCCAAATCTACATTTTATTTCCGAATCTCAGATCTCAGATCCGAATCCTAGCGAATTGTTAGAAATTTTAATTATCTACAAATAGACCTACACTAAACAATATAGGCCTAAACTCTAAATTAAGATTTATTTCAATCATGCTTTAAATTTTAATCAACACCAACCACCCCTTGCAAAATACTGGTTAAAATACAGACAACTTAAACAATCTAGACTCCTATTATTGTTTAGATATAAAATCAATCAAAATTTGAGTGTCTTTCAGTTATTTTTAAATGTGTTGATAGAATGAGTTAAGTTTCTAAAAAAACCAAAAACTTTAATCATTATTGAAGGATTATAATTTATTTTAACAAAAATGCAAAAATAAAAATACAAACAGTTTGTTCATACATTGCTGTGTTTATACTCTATAATCATATTTAAGTAATTAAAATATGAAAAATATTGGTAGTAGATACATCTACAAAATTGAATAAAAAAACTTTAACAAGAGGCTGAAACAACTTTGTAGTTTTTGTCCAAGAAAACTAACATTTTAACATGATCTGGATCTAAACGATTTAGTTTTTTTTATCACAAATAAGACCTGCAGTGCTAAAAAGTCTATGAAAAAACTGTTGCTGGAGGGATGGTGAGGTATTTCTTGGCAATACTATTTCTCAGGATTCGGTGGATTCGAAGGTGCCCATCTCTACTTTCAATCATTACTGAGAGATACATTGTAGATCATGATTAAAAAAGTATTATTTATTAACAAAGCAATTTCATACAGACTTCAAAAGTGAGCTAAATAAGCTATTAAAACGTTAAGCCTTTTCTTAAGCCTTAGATACAATTGTCTCATTTGTTTTTTTTCCCTCTTCATATTATATAATATGTAAAATAAAACTAAAATTTAATAGTAATATTTTTGTACCATAAAAATAAATAAATGATTAAAGTATTTATTCAAGCAACCAAGAGACCTGAAACAAAATGTCTCTAAAACTATGTGGGAAAATTATCATATTTCTTTGATTTTAAGATGCACATTCCCCCCCTCCCCTCCCCATTTGAACATCTCTAAAAACGGGATGCGTCTTAGAACCGATGGCATCCTAGAGTCACAGTTTTTTTTCGACCAATGCTCTTGATGGTTCAGAAGGGAGTGAGAATAGTGAGAATAATATTACCGATAAAAATGTTGTTAGTAAAGTTAATTCTATAATAAAAATATTTCTTATGGATAGAGTATTTTAGCTTTTTATTTATTTTCTTAGAATCAAAGCAATTTTCTGTTTGTGGTGCTGAAAAACTAAGGTGAATCTTACAGTCAATGGCATCTTAGAATCGAAAATATATGGTAGTTGTGGCTGCTAAAAAAATTTAATTATTTAATTTTATCAGACATTTTGGACTGAATTTAAATTTTTACTATAAGAGTCAAGGTTCATACATTTATAAAATCGTTTATTAAGCAGTAGAAAGCACCATTTGCCGTGGAGATTTTAAAATATTTCTATGTATATCCATATATTTAAAGGTAATCCTTAAAGCTACAACGTTTGTTCAAGTATTATCTAAAGGTGTAAATGTAGGCCGCACTAGTGTTTTATAAGAGATGTTTTTGAGAAAAAAGTTTGTCCTAATTTTGGGTCAGTAAGAACGTTAGTTTCACTATCACTTTTCCATACTGGTGTGAGTGCATTTTCTCTAAGCTACTCTCCTCATTGCTACTCTTTTAATTAAACTATTTATAGACTTGGTGTTAAACACAACAATAAAAAAAGGTCGCTTGGGACAGTTTTATTTTATTATTATTATTGTTATTGTTATGCTGTATACTGTCAGCCCTAGCAGACATACAGGATTAGGAGGGTGAATTTTGTGTTTACCTGACAGGACTGCTGCCTACTGGAGGAGAGTAGGAGATTCCACGGGAGTACATGGAATGTGGTCTGTTGGGCCCTCCGTGTCCCGGCACCAGGTGGATAGTCCTGGCGGGGTGTGGGAGGGGAGGGGGGTGGTGACCTCCCTCGCTGGTGGTGCGGGGCCGAGAAGGCATACTGTCCGAGCGATCACGACCACCTGTAGTGCCTGAAATAGCAAACACTTGTCACAACAGACAAACCTCCTTTTGGAATGTCAGAATTTTCCCAAGTCTGTGTGTTATTGATGTTTAGCATGTTGGAATAGTAATTGTGGTCATGGTATGTGATGGCTTGTGAATGGAATGCTTGCATGGCAAGTTCAAATGAAGTTTAATGGGGCTGACCGTAGCGTCTGGAGAGAGAGAGAGAGGCATAAGCGTTCTCTAGCATGCACTGGTGGCTGGTTTAAGTATTTTCCGTTGGAACACACATTTAGTAGTTACAATGTCAAGAGATTTGACTTCCCCCTTCCAAATGCCACAAAGAAGGTAAACAATTTAAGATTAGATGCTTCAAAATCATTCAAAGGGTATTTTAATGATAACTAAGAATGAGGATGTAAATAATCCAAATGATAAACCTTTTTAAAATCTAATAATGTGTGTTTATGAGTTGTGATAATATATCAAACAAGTTGGGATGTGAGAGGAACTTCCAATGATGCTTGATAGTTTGACATTGCTATATAAAACATTTAAAACTAGACAGTGTTATAGTGCAATTAGTTCAATAAGGCACAAACATTTCAGCAGAATAGTGGAAACATAAAGAGCTCTTGGTGACATTAGTCACACAATAAGAATGGGGGATTTGAGTTGGGGGAAGAGTGGAAGACTTCCTCATTTTTGTGTTCATCTGATGCGAGAAAGCCCTTGTGCACCAGTTTGGGTGTATGAAAATTAATTTACCAATGGCTACCTCTAATGCACTTTGTGTTACTCTTACTTTCAATGCTTTAGTGGCAGCTGGTTGGTTATTAGCAGCTTACACTAATGTAATTCTTGAAATAACAAAAAACAAGAACCATACTGTTAACTTACCACTTTAAGAATGTTAACAGACTAGCTTTCACTGTGAATGGCCCTCTCTAGGAATTAGACTCTGTACTTTTCAATAAATTGTAACATGTGTAATAGTCTTAGTGAAACTTTCTCAATGAATGAAATCACTCTTTAGACCAGTTATAATAGAATGAGAGGAATTCATTAGTACGTAGCCAAAGGACATATGGTCAGGTATTTATTGTCTAAAAGAACCAAGTAATTTCACATTTATGCTTTATACAAAAATGTATTATATACAGCTAAAAATAAAAGCATCAAATGTCTTAATAATAATGTATTAGTTATTTTTAGTACTGAACCTTATCAGCACAATTAACTATGTGACCTAACATTATTTTACAACACATTTAATGGAAAATATTAACTCAACATTGTCTGGTTCTTGGAAGTCGTTAATAACCCNAAAACCCCCCCCCCCCCCTTATTTACCACAGTAAATTATAATCAACTCCAGTAAATAAGATCCCAAAAACAACAAACTCTCAAAATATAAATTTATTCCATTTTCAATCAATTATATCTTTGGACACAAGCAGTGTAAGTTCAAATGTTGCAGCTTTCATAGTCTAGATTTACATTATAAAATAAAAATAACCCACTCAATATATCTGTGATTACAATAAAGATGAGGAAGAAAACATGTTTTGTGATGCTAATGGCAATTCTTCAAGTTCATTCTAAACTTGGTAAGACTCAGAAGTATCGTCTGTTGCAATTAAATCTAGACATCAGAAATCGAGTAAGTCAAAAGGATAGGTTTAACTGTTGGAGAAAGTAAGCTAATAAAGGAAACATTTTGTAGCTCCCTCAAGATTCTAGACAAGTTTTAAATGATAATTAATGATACAAGAAGTTTCTTGTTTAGAGCAAACAAAATGTCAATCCAGCTTTTTATCAACATAAAAGAAGGTATATGTAAATGCATTCAAATGATTAAATGTTAAGATTGTACTGTAAATATGAGTAAATTGGGGCAATCATTAGTAGCATGGTCATTCTTAAAGAATAATTGTTATTTTTGAGTGTTCAAAAACCTAAAAATAGTGCCTGTATATTTATTGAAGGAATCAAAATTTTTTTGAAATAATTTTTGACAACTAATCTTGGGAAGTTAGGTTAACCATGAAAGACTTCTAGCATATATAAATAAACCCTTAAGAGGGACACCAGAACTTACTGTGTTTCTCGTGGATGACCCAAATTAAATTCTGAAAATTATGATAGTGCACACACATTCACAGACCCTTTCGGACCGAGTGGCATTAAGCGAGTATTTTCTCTCTTTGCTGGTTTAACAGATAGTAAATATTTGCACTCCCTTTTGCCTCTTTAAATTTCAGAGAGGTGGTATTTCAACAGGTTTATCTAAAACCCTTAGTGGAAGGACCAAATATTTATTTCCATGATTCCAGATAAGGACTGGCAGAGTAAAGATATAAATGAAAACATTTGGACATCAAAAGCCAATGGGTCAGTAACAGAGACAGATGATGGGCCTATCACAACCCGTACTTCAAAGTTGATAAGTTTAGATTTTAATACCACTGGTGGGTGGTACCCTTGGAATGAGACTCATGTTTTGAAGATGGAAGATGGAGTGCATTT
The DNA here is from genome assembly GCA_901482245.1 of Timema douglasi. NCBI lineage: Eukaryota > Metazoa > Arthropoda > Insecta > Phasmatodea > Timematidae > Timema > Timema douglasi. The sequence continues at coordinate 95,542 of CABEEJ010001455.1, forward strand.
TGTCATAGTGCCACTAAGTGTCAAGTCGGCTTCATCTAAGAAACAAAAGGTGGGGGACATTCGCCAACAAGACAAACTCAGGACAAAGCTGTATGAAGACGAGGCCTCCACCATACAAGAAGGTAGGAGATGTGTAAACACAATGCCTACATAAGAGTTTAGTTAACTGGATAGTTTGGGTCAGTATGAGAATATAGGTTAAAGCTAAAAATGTTCGTAGAAAAACATACGTGTGAGTAATATAAGAAGTGCCCTTTGATTTCCCATAAAGGTTTAAAGGTAAAAGCTTACCTTGCTTGTTTAGATTATGGTGTATTTTACAAGTGAGAACAATTAAGTAAGCATTTAATTCAAGACTGCTACCTCGCTTTGTTTTACTATGGCCTAGCTTGCAAGCTAGGGCCATAGTGTAGTTGGCCAAGATAAAAGAAACGCTTACCCATCTCATTCAATTTAGATAGATAGAGATAGGTGTAGCAAAGACATAGGTATTGTTTATTTCTATTGCTGTTACTTTTAGCTCCCTACATTCTAGTAGAATCTAGCTTACAAAATGGGGTCATAATGTAGTTAGCTTTTCAGGGTAAACAAGGTGTATTTATATCTAAGGTCTAGGGATGAGTGAAATTATGTACCAAATCAATGTCTTATTGTTTAAAGCTCTATAAGGTATCCTACTCTTAAATTGTTGTACAGATGTTTATGTTATTGGAAGGAGCGAGTTTAAATCCCACCTATGTATACTAGATGTGTTTTTACATTAATAAATTTATAAACTATTAATAAAAAGATTAATAATAATAATTATAGCTATTAGTATAGATTTATTTGTAAAGTTAATTTATTACAAATTTAAATGTGGCCTACAAATAGACAATTGGCCATTGGACCTGCTTACTGATAAACGGATAGAGAATAGTTTAAGCTGACTATGAAAATAAACTTTAGATTAGTATACATGTTACCTGTATCAGTGAGCACATGGAATAAATGTCCAACTCATATAGTTTGTTTAGCTGGTGAAAGGAAGTTTGGGGTTCAAATCTCTGAAGATTGAGTGATTTTTCTAAATGGTTTTCCACTCTTTTCCTACATAAATTCAGGCACAATTCTACTCTTTTCAAGCACCCTCAATCAATGGTGTTGTTAAATGTGGATAACCTGGGCGAGTAGTAAGACATGTGAAAAAACAAAACAAACAAACTCGTTTGGTATGGTTGCTTCTGAATGAGCTCAAGGCATTCAGTTTGTCAACACAGTGAGTGACTCAAATTACTGCTATATCAAATGTTAGCAAATGTTTCTTGATGGCACACATTATTGTTGCAAATGTTACAACTAACATAAAATTTGCAAGATAATGGGTTGCTAGAAACAAACTAGTCAAGGTTGACCATTTTAAAAATGTTACCAGATTCCTACACTGTAAACTACACACTTTACCCAATTGTGTAAAACATTAATATAAATATTTAAATAAACAGTATTGTTTGCCTCTTTAAATCTAAAAATAAAGACTATGGTTCAGTGAAATAAAAACATAATAAATAGTGGAATTTATTTGTTAGTCGGGAATAAAAGAATTATAAATAAATAAAGTGAAATAAAATCATAACCAAGAGGGCTGTCTACCACAACACTGAGCCATGTTGCAGACATCCAGCGCTATTTTTAGGAAGTGGTTTGGTATTCAAAAAATATAGTCCACACCAAAATGGAGGCAAAAGGTATTATTAACATGAACCTACAGGAATGAAAACCTTACAGATAAGTTATTAACTGTTACCAATGGTAGCATTAGACACTAGCACACCTCACCACTGAATTCCGGTCGGGTGTACTTAGGGTATTTTTTAATAATGGTTGTCCACTCACAATCAGTTAAAAATTGGGGTTCATCCCATTTAAATTCTGCCTTCCTCATCACTACCCCATTAAGCAAATATGCTGCCGCTGGTCCCAATGGGTAGTGAAATGCAGTGCACAAAGATATAAGTATGTATTTAAAGTGCTAAAATTGTAAGCAATCATTGTTGGAGGGCGATTTGTTTGCAGCTTAGCATTTTGTATAGTTTAAACTATTATTTTGACTCCCTATAAACAAATATAAAGGCGGGAGGAAACTATGTATAGTGCCTTTCAGACTAAAAATATTGTTAGTTATAAAGGTCAATACTATAAAAATCAAGTCTTAAACAGAATTTAATTACTCGCTTTTGTTATGTTAAATTAGGTAAATGGAAAATAGGCTAGTTAAGATCAATTTATAATATTATGCTTTGAAATATTAACAATGCCAAAAAAATCCACAGTATTAAAAAAAAGAAGCATAATTTCAAACAGCTATATCATGTAGTTAATAGTAAGTGTTAAATAGTTTAATAAACAATAATGCATTCAAATGAAACCTTAGACGCTCTTACATTTAAGTGTCCCCCCATCCCCCAAAAAACTTTTTTGTTTAGCATTGTGCTTCACTACGAGTTTAGGCTATACACATATGCACTTATTAAGTTAATGAGTAACGGACAAGGAAGGATTAATTTATAGGAAGTGTAACCACAATTGCATGGAGGGAGAGTGGAACACCATTTTGAAAAAAAGCTACCCTTGGTACACCTGACCAAAATAATAATTTCCATCTTCCTGTCATCAGCAGTCTAGTCTGACAGTAACGCCTTAGAGCATGCGGTTACCAAAGGTGTTAACAATTAATAGTTTTTAAGAGAAATGTCAGTGAGTTAAAATTTTTATTAATGCATTTTATCAAATAAATAAGATTGAATATGAAAGCAAGAATATATTATTTTGCGAAAAAAATGTCCAATGGATCATTCCCCTTATTAGGTATGCTTAACAAAGATATTCAAAACTTCTTCCCTTAGTAAATAAGCTACAACAAAATTTGTTCAGTTCAGAATAATTATGTGAAAACCAAGTTTGATCATAATTTATAAAAAAAAACAATTACTTTTCAAATATTAGACATAGCTTTTTTTGTTAAAAAAAGGCTTGATTTTATTATCTCAATACCAATGACAACAAAATTATGTTTGTCTAAACAAACGCATGAACCATAGTTCCGGCATTCGTTTTGGTTACATGCATACATTAGTTACTTGAATGGAATAAGAATGAGGAAGGTGGAATTTTATAGGAAATGTACCCACATTTGTGTAGAGGGAGAGTGGAAAATTATTTAAGAAAAACCACCCTGAGTAGAACAGACAGGGATTAAAACCATGATCTCGCCGAATCCAGCAACCCAGTCTATCATGAGAGTGACAGATTAGACCGTGAGACACCCAATGAGGGTAATGAAACTATTCTGAAAAATAAATAAAATATAGCTTATAGAAAAGTACATGATAACTAGGCTCCAATTGTGTAATAGATATATTCAAAATTTATCCACTCATGGCACACCGGCTGACAATTATTTATGTTGTATATCCTAGTGTTTTGAAGGGCACACAGAGTTCACACCAACCTAACATATTATGGTTTACCTGTGACTGAACGTTTGTGGTTTGAATCCCTTACATATGTACTGAATGTGTTTCAAACTAAAATATATTTCAATCCCCTTCGTTAATTCGGATATATTTCCTTTAAATGCATCTTCCTCATTCCTCTTGAACTGCTGACTATTGGCATGCAGTCACAATTTTAAGCCGTGAAAGAAGTGTAAGGAGGTGCTGAAGGATTAACTAACTAGATAAAATATTGATTTCTTAAAAAGCTCTGCTAGTTTCGTTCATGGTCAGGCAAGTCAGAAATATTTCCGTGCAAAAAATCTTGGAATACAAAGATTTTTTTTAAATATAATATTCTGATGTATCATTATCGTTAATATGTCTGTGTAAGTTAATGATAGACTGTACAACTAGTAAAGTACATAATTTACAAACTAACATAAGCTATGATTCTCTGCTGGATATTTTGTGTTCAGGGCTAATAGGGGCAGACGATTGAATCCTTTAGGTAAATACTAATTGGGCAACTAACATCAAAGATAACCTTCATTGTTGGTTGAATGGTCCAGTAGTAGGATCACAATCAACTTAATGTTCACTTAACTTTCATGTAACATTCACTTAATGTAAAGAAACTAGTGTGTGATCAAAACACAGACACGGAATTTGGACTGTTTGAAAACAAATTGTTCACTAAAATGATACCCAAGCACTTAGGGCTAATTAGGCTACAAGTTCTTGCAATATAAGCTTTACTGAATATACAAAATAGAGTGTAACAAGACGCTACAAAATTTTACAGTTTGCGAGACACGGACAAACTATAATGAAAAAGTCCTCTGCATACCATAAACAAATAAATGCAGAACTAAATAGCCTTGTTTACATAGCACACAACATGATTGGCACCCGTTTCGGTGGCTGCTTGGTCTAAGGCGTCACTCTTGTGTTAAACTAGCCTACTGATGACAGGGAGATCAGGGTTCAAATCCCAGTCAGGTATATCAAGTTTTTTTTTATCCTCAAAATGGTTTTCCACTATCCCTAAAACACAAATGCGGCTTAATTTCCTCTAAATTCTTCCTCTCCCTAACTCATTAATATAATAAGTACATATACATATATGTATAACATGAACAGGTTGTAAGACGCTAACAAGAACATATGGTCCCTTCACACATTTTAATATAGCTTCAATATTTATTTGTCTACTCCACTCATTTTTACTATAACATTTGTGTTTTTAATTATAATTAGTGTCAAAGATCAAAAACCTTCACCTTAAGTTTGCATAACGTGAACATTCTCCCCTTGAAAAATTTTAAGCTAAGTGAACAATAAGTTAACTGCATCATGATGGCTTCTATTTAAAAAATCGAGAAACTTTAGGCTACATGGACATTAAATTGATCATGATCCCGGCATATGGCAAATGTGTGAAACTTGTTTGATCAAAAGCACCACATTACACATTAAAAATGCGAGAGGCCACACATCATTCCTTTAAGTAAAAAGTATTCTAACGCATCTTTTATTTAAAAAAAGAAAAGAGTAAGCACCCTATATAAAACAATAATACTAGCCCCTTATGTTTACCAACAATTTGAAACTCTTATTTGTAAAAATGGTCATTTTAGTCATTTTTATAATTTGTTGAATGTATGTAAAAGCAGATCACTAATGTTTGGTTTTATTTCATGTGAGAAAACTGTTAGCATACATATGTACTCCAAACACTGCCCATATCAACAATTAATAGGATATGATCCATTTTAAAGAATGATTATCGATTTGGTAAACGTCACATGGTGACAATATTTGGTTAGCCAGGAGAGTTAGTAAGATGCAAAGCACAAGAAAACCCCCATAAAAAGTTAGCTGTTAGCAGCTAGGTAAATAATCATGCTCTTCTTTGAAAAAAGACCAGTGAGTAATATTATTAGCAACATTTGTTTGGATTGTCATTTACAAATTCCCTGGGTACATTTGGAAGATGAGGGGAGTGCATTTTCTTAAAGAATATTTAAGCAATATCCTGGGAAGGGGATGACAAAAATATCCAGTTCAGGAGCAAAACTTGGGTTTTCTAGGGATGAGGAAATGTACTTGAATTTGTATGGGAGAGTGGAAAATTATTAAGGAGAAACCACCCTCAGTACACCCAACCGGGAATCAAATCCTACTCACTATCATCAGCAATCCAGTTTAATGAGAGTGAAACCTTGATTATTCATTCCATCCACCAATGCGGGTATGAAGAATATTTGAATACATTTGTTGTTAGAAATGAGTCATATCCTAACGTTCTCAAAGCTAACATTTTCTTTCAAATCTTGAATTCAAAATTATACAATTTGAATAAAAAAAGACAAATGAAATAAATTTGACGTTTGCTTATGAAAATAGCGTTGCCCATGAAACAAGATCAAAATCTCTCATTGTCAAAAAGTGTTGATTAGAAACAAACCTGCCTTGGTGGCATAGTTAGCTAACGCGCTAGTTTCGTGCTGAGCTAGTAGACTGCCGAGGATGGGGAGATCGAAGTTTGAATCTTGCTCGGGTGAACTGGGAAGGGGAGGAGGGGATTTTTTACTAAATGGATTTCCCACTCTTTCTCCAAACAAATGCAGGTTCCCTTCCTCTAAATTAAACCTTCCCAATTCCTAACCAATTACCGTAACTAGTACTTAAGCGTATAACCTGAAGGGTTAATAAGACACAGTGCTGAGTATTATTAAGTATAGTATTAGAAACAAGGTCAAATAAGAACTCATCCTTGTGAGCCGGAGCCAATCCCCCACTATGTAGTCTTACAGCTTCCCTCCCCCCTTAGACAATTATTAATAGTAATAAAAATAGAATTATAGTGGTAATGGTGGTGGTAGTAGTGATGGTAGTGGTGGTGGTACTAGTAGTAGTAATGGTGGTGGTAGTGGCGGTACTAGTAGTAGTAGTAGTGGTAGTAGTGGTGGTGGTGGTACTAGTAGTAGTAGTAGTAGTAATGGTGGTGGTGGTACTAGTAGTAGTAATGGTGGTGGTAGTGGCGGTACTAGTAGTAGTAGTAGTAGTGGTGGTAGTGGTAGTAGTAGTGGTGGTAGTAGTAGTAGTGGTAGTAGTGGTGGTGGTGGTGGTGGTACTAGTAGTAGTAGTAGTAGTAGTAGTAATGGTGGTGGTAGTGGCGGTACTAGTAGTAGTAGTAGTAGTGGTGGTAGTGGTGGTAGTGGTGGTGGTAGTAGTAGTAGTAGTAGTAGTAGTAGTAGTAGTAGTAGTAGTAGTGGTAGTAGTAGTAGTGGTAGTAGTAGTAGTGGTAGTAGTAGTGGTAGTAGTAGTAGTAGTAGTAGTAGTAGTAGTAGTAGTGGTAGTAGTAGTAGTGGTAGTAGTGGTGGTGGTAGTAGTGGTGGTGGTGGTGGTGGTACTAGTAGTAGTAGTAGTAATGGTGGTGGTAGTGGCGGTACTAGTAGTAGTAGTAGTAGTGGTGGTAGTGGTAGTAGTAGTGGTGGTAGTAGTAGTAGTGGTAGTAGTAGTAGTGGTAGTAGTAGTGGTAGTAGTAGTAGTGATAGTAGTAGTAGTAGTGGTAGTAGTAGTAGTGGTGGTGCTGTGTTTTTGTGTACTATATTTTCCAATCTGTTTGTGCTATCGACATAGATGAGAAATATGGAATTTAGAGAAAATGTACCCATATTTATGAAGAAGGATAGTGGAAAAGCTATTTAGGCAAAATCATCCTCAGTTAATCCAGCTGGAGCTCTCTTATTGGCAATCCAATCTATTGGAAGAGTGACCCCTAGAACCAAGACCGCAATCCCCATTTGGGCCAATACCTATCATTAATAATTGTATAAAATATGACATTATTCATAATTCTAAAAACGATGAAGATATACACAGTTTGGAATTTGTAAATTGAGCATTACATTAGAAAATTTAGTAACTAAGGATGATGTAAGATATTTTTACTCTTTACTCAATAACGATAGATTCCCAAAGTATGTTAAATTGGTGGTGTATATATGTGCAATGTTTGGCAGCACAAGAGTATGTGGACCGTTGTTTAATCTTATTAAAATAAACAAAAGTCTTGATGCCCCTCTTTTATGGACACTTGTGTGTCTGGTAATGAATGATTCATTGTTTATTTTCCTTTTTACTTGTTGGGGCCTTGCTTGTAAAATAATGAAGTTAAATAATGAGGAGGGGGATAAGGTTTAAGAAAAGCCCAACAAAGAGGGTATTGGACTGTCAAGGTCAGCAACTAAGTAAACTGGTTGTTGATTGGCATCTCTTTGTAGGGTTTTTGGAACACAACTTAGTGCAATATTGTATAAAGTATAGCTTAATGCAAAAATGTACTATGAACATCTTAAAGATCATTATTATTTGAACTTTTCTCTCTGGCAATAAGTCAGTACCAAGTGAACAGCTGTGCTCCAGACGAACAGGAAATTGAAGCGGTTAGGGGGATATTTACACATAAACATCGCTATATCTGCACATCCAAATCTATTTTTACAAATGCTTTTATGAAACTGTACTTAGAAATGTTTAATTGTATCAAAATTAATGTTTTTGTTGCTATTACAGTATAATTTAAAGTTAATTCTGTAATTTACTTTGTCTTGATTTTTTAACTATTTGAAAAAAGTTTAAAACATATTTTATGTTAAATATCTGTCTCTTATTTAATTCAAAACAACATTAAATAATATTAATTAACATATATTTGTTTTTTAATAACAAAATTAAGTTTTAAAATAATAGATTTATTCAATCCAAGCTTGACTAGACTAGATACTCAAGAGCTTTACGAGATGGAAAAAAAGAGAGCTTGTAGACTACTACTACTTTATTATTATTATTATTATTATTATTATTATTATTATTATTATTACCATCGTGTCTTACTACTAGTTCGGGTTATACGCAAGACCCTCATTAACAAGGATTTTTAGATTGATTTTTTTTTTGCTAAAAATGCTGACCATATTTTTTTATAGATGCTGCTCCCTCAGTATTTTCAATTTTTAATGTGTTCCTTATGAGTAAACCAGTTTGACAAATCTATGTATTGTTAACATTAATTTAATTTACCTTTTCTTTATGGAAGTCAAAAGTTTTTTTGTGGTTAAAACTAGTTTTATGGAACCACCTTTAAACACAAACAATTGAAATTCAAAAAACTAAACCCGCCTCAGTGGCATAGTTGGCTAACATGCTAGTTTCATGTCGAGCCCAACTGCTGAGGACAGGTAGATCGAGGTTCCAATCTTAGTCGGGTGAACTGGAAGTGGTTTTTCCTAAATGGTTTTCCACTCTCCCTCCAAGGAAATGCGATTTCCCTTAATCTAAAATGTAGCCTTCCCAATTCCTAATTCATTAGCGTAATTAGTACTTCAGCATATTACCCAAACGAGTAGTAAGACGTGGTTAAATAAAAAAATATTATTTATAATCCAGAAAAAAATATGTTTTTCTTAGATTTCCATGGGATGAACTACTTGGGGCATTTCAAGCAACTGCTTTCAAATATTGACAGTTATAACTGGGAAGGCATTACCCAGCAGCCAGACCAAATGGTCAGTCTAAGATCAAATTTTGATCTAAGCAATAGTGGCCATAAGCAAATTGTTCATGTCTACCGTGGCCGGAAAGGAGGATCTTACAACACAAACAAGATGTCTGAGGCAACAAATAGAAAAAGAGGTCACTCAGTGGCAGTGTCAACTACAAGGAAAGGCCCTCAGCAGTCTGATGTCAAAGCCCCCAGCAACATTTTGCTACACTCAATAATAAACAAAGATATCAACAATAAATCAAGTGAGCAACTGTTAGAGAAAGCTGAAATTTCCCCATATAGACGTTTATTAGGGAAAACAGAAATTTACCCAGCAGATTCCACCACACAGCACAAATCAAACCTAGAATTGTACCTACAGCAAATAGACATGATGGATGACAAAGATAAAACTATGGACTCGACCACCTTAAAGGATGAAGAAACAAATATGAATCTCACAAAGATAAGTCATCATGTGCAGTCTTATTCTTCTCAAGCCTCCAGTCAAAAACATAAATCTAGCTTCGACTTCAGACAAACGTACAGTACAACTCAGGATTCAGCTTTGGACATCGCTAAGCTTAACGTACACAATGTGTACAAGCCAAGTTTTTTCAGTCAGATCCAGACACGGAACAACGAACACAAAGAGTTGCACACACAACACAGTGGGGGTTTGCAGACACGCGAGGAATCTTTGGAAGACCCTGAAGTTCAAATATATAACTCGCAGGTGTATGTGAACCAATACATCTACCCATTCCCTGAGAGTAGCCAATCAAACACCAGTTTCTACGAGCCACCGATTCGATTTCGCACCAAGACCCACATCAGTGTTAATAACATGTCACATCCCAATGAAAAGCTGTCATTCTTGAGATAATTGTTATGCCCAGAATGAGGTTTTTACTGAAAATTATCTTCTTGTGCCAAATAAGTATTATTCACTTCTTGGATCTACTTCACATGAGAAGTCAAAGTCTGGTGGTTTTGATCACTGGCACAAATATTACATGTACACAAATTATTATATGTAAATATCAATTTTGTAAGATTGTTAGATGGGAAACTATTCTATAACAAATATATATTTCAATAAATGACAACACACTAGTATGTATATATTGTTTTTTACAATTATTATTTTGCAGAAAATTAAAATATAATATGCAAAACATTAAACATCTAATAAACAAGATCAACTAGCATTTTCCCTTAGAGCATAGGGTTTATAAGCACAGTAATTGAGTTGGAATATAACTTAACCTAAACAAAAACTAAAAGGCAATCGTGCAACAGAACAGTTCATGCAAGAAGAGGCCAAAAATATACATAACAAACATACATTACATTTACAGTGGGGTCATCCCTGCAAGTTAAGGTACCTGTTAGTGAAGTTTCTTTGTATATTATGAGTAACATTATACATAATGTTCTGCATTGAGATGATAGGATAAGAAGGGTGAGTTATAAGGGGATGCTCCAGCCTTCATCATTAGGGAATAAGAAAAAACCACTATCACTTAGCACTCATTTGAGAATAAAATATCAGCCTCCTGAGTTAGTGTCAGATGGCCCATCAGTACTACTACAGATTATATTGACTTCTGAGTCAATGTGAGACAGCCAATCAGTATTGTCATAACGAACCTTGATTGCTCAGTCAGGCAAACAAACTTCCATAAAAAATTATCACTTTGTTAATTTTTGGGCAGAAATTTAACTAATATTAAAATGGATACCTTAAGTTGTAGTTTTAGTCTCCTAAATGAATTATCTAACAGCTATTGGGGGGTAAGCAAACGTCTGATACCTACTTCGCAAGCTTGCATTGGCCCTCTTGCTGACCCGACCGGTGCTTCCTCGCCTGGCATCCAAAGAGGGCCCTGGGGCAGGCTCAGACAGCGGGAGGGAGTGGGTACGTTGGTGTGAGCATCCAGGAACACTAGCACCAGTGGTAGTGATGGTGGTTGTACTAACACACATAGCTGGAAACACACACGGCCCCACCCACGCCACATTCTGTCAACGAGAACTACTTCACACGCCATGGCACTTCATACATGTGATTCTTGTTTTAGGTGATAATGCAGGTCACAGCCAATTAAAAAACCTACATTCCTAGTAATGACAAGATATGAGTCTGGGGGACAAACCAGTCTATAATAGAGCAACAATAATTATAATGGTAATCTTTGGTTAATATGGTGGTGCTCTTAATACTAAGCTACTCGAATTTGTTAATTGAAAGGAACTTATTGTGATGTATCAGTGGAACAGGTCAACCAATCCAATGAAACTTTTTAAACAATTCAGATATATAATAAAAAATGAAATAATGCAATTTTAATTAAATAGTTTAATTAATGAACAACGCTTATGGATTTTTCATTTGATTGTTCACAAATACATGCAATTATGTATTTATTTTGTTCAAAAGTTTTATTTAGCATTTCATAACGTTTTTTATTACAACACAATATGGAGACAGCCTGTGGATTCCCTTTAATGATACGATGTGTGTTCAGGTGAACATTGTAGTTTCACTGATTTCCTAAAATATATTTAAAGTTGACAATATTCTTTGAACAACGTGAGGGTCCTGAGCCTCTTGGTATAGTATTTTATAAGCCAACCCTATATCTATACATATGTGACAACCTGTTCGGGAATCAAACCAGGATCCACAAGAAGTAAGGTTCCAGTTGTTGTGTGTAATTTTGAATTTAATTTGCTTTGAGATTTTTTTAATTTAGACAGTTTTATTTTTTTAATGTTGAGTGTACAGATGCACAACCAATGTGGGGTCACTTGCACCGGGAACCAAACCAACACTGGAGGTTCTGAGACACTTGCACTAGTAGTATTTTTGCTCCACATAATTTTAAATCCAAGCTTAATTCTTACAGAGATCAATATCAAATTTAAATAACTTTGGCAGAGGATAGCTGTACAATAGAAATATGGCTCCCAAAACTAAGTTTTTTTTTAAATTGTGAGAATAAAATAACATTAAATTAAATGGGACCAGTTCTCGTTTTGTTTTTTATAGTTTAAATACACTTATATCACTAGACATTCTTAAAATATTTATTTTTCACTTTCATTTAACAAAAAACTTAAATTTGTAGTCAAATTACGTAAGCCTATACTATCACAATAGACCAGATTGCTACTGGCGAGGTTAAAATTTGAATCTTAGGTGGGTGTACTGAAGGATTTTTTCCCCTAGATGGTTTTCCACACTCCCTTTAGGCAAATGTAAGATACATTTCCTATGCATTCTCCCTTTATAATTCTATCCCATTAGTGTAAATAAGTGAATATACCTGATTCGGAGCACAAAACCAATTGTTTAATTTCCCCATAAACAGAGATAAAATTTAATATATTTTATTACATTCTATCTGTGTTTAATATTACACACCTTATCTATTTTTGAGTGCCACTGCAACAAACGAACTTTAAAATATTGATATTGATACTTAATTAACATTGTAAGATTTGTGAACAAGTCAAAGATACCATAAAATCCAAAGGGTAGTTATATTTTGGTACATATTAAGCAAAACTCAGAAGAGTTGGTAGTTATGTGGTAATGTTGAAGTAGTGAACGTAGTTCTCGCATCCAAACAAGCCATTGCAACAAAAGACTAACAATGACGTGACTAAGCATAAGACATGTGTCGACACAAAAAGATAAAAGTAACAAAATAATAAAGCAACAGAACTTGTAATAAACTGAAGGTGAAGTGTTAACAATTCATTTCCAAAGCCAATAGAAGCCTCAAAGTATCAACTAGTTATTTTTACCAACATTAAAGTGAGATAAAATTGCACGGATCGTAGTATTGCTTGACAATGTAAAAGGCAAATGTAAGGACACAATTCTCTCTAATAAACCCGCTAAGCACTCATGGGGTGGGCTACTATTATTTAGGGAAGCTAGTATGAGAGTAAAGCTAAGGCAAGAAAATAAATTTGAGGTGTGTGGATTATACAGTTTTCACTCCAAATTGAGATTGAATTAAAGCATTCAGTTTTTATGAGTTTAGTAACATAGAACAATATTTTTACTAGAAATATTTAGTTTATTTTTTGTGATAGATCCATGCATACACCATAAAAACATATATACATTTTACATAGTGATTTTTCTTTTGTGAAAAAAGGTTATGATTTGTGACCATATAAATTTGTATTATTAATTTAATAAAATTGTGAAAGTTATATATTTTTTAATCAGACAAAAGGATAAAACGAGAGAATTCATTTGCTATTAAGTAATATTTTAAAATTGAATCAAATTGATTCATCTTAGAATTTGAGATAAAGTCAAAAATTCTGAATACTCAATTTTTTTGGGGATTTTGTAAAACAATTCAAGTCGAGTTTAGATAACCACTAGAACTAGACTAAAACTTGAATAATTTAAGCTCTTTCAAACCTCTAAAGTGGGTCTAAAAATAGAAAACTCTAAATTCCAAGTGAATAGACATATTTTAAACTCTGTAGAATAAGGTTTCCTTGTAGTCTTTCCTGCCCAATATATTTTTTACATAAAATTATTGTGTCTCATAGGCAACTGAATCACAAAGAGATTAAAAACTAATATGGGATTCAAACAAGTTTCTATAAGGTCAAAGTTTATGAACAGCACCTAAATGTTCTGACATCAAGAATGTCTGTCAAAAAGACATAGATGAGTTAGTATAGTGTTGTTAGAGAAAATCCCACACTTGTCTGGGTTAGTGTAGGGTTGTTAAGAGAAACCCCACACTTGTCTGGGTTAGTGTAGGGTTGTTAAGAGAAACCCCACACTTGTCTGGGTTAGTGTAGGGTTGTTAAGAGACACCCCACACTTGTCTGGGTTATTGTAGGGTTGTTAAGAGAAACCCCACACTTGTCTGGGTTAGTGTAGGGTTGTTAAGAGAAACCCCACACTTGTCTGGGTTATTGTAGGGTTGTTAAGAGAAACCCCACACTTGTCTGGGTTAGTGTACGGTTGTTAAGAGAAACCCCACAATTGTCTGGGTTATTGTAGGGTTGTTAAGAGAAACCCCACACTTGTCTGGGTTATTGTAGGGTTGTTAAGAGAAACCCCACAATTGTCTGGGTTAGTGTAGGGTTGTTAAGAGAAAACCCACAAGTGTCTGGGTTATTATAGGGTTGTTAAGAGAAACCCCACAATTGTCTGGGTTAGTGTAAGGTTGTCAAGAGAAACCCCACACTTGTCTGGGTTATTGTAGGGTTGTTAAGAGAAACCCCACACTTGTCTGGCTTATTGTAGGGTTGTTAAGAGAAACCCCACACTTGTCTGGGTTATTGTAGGGTTGTTAAGAGAAACCCCACAATTGTCTGGGTTAGTGTAGGGTTGTTAAGAGAAACCCCACAATTGTCTGGGTTAGTGTAGGGTTGTTAAGAGAAAACCCACAATTGTCTGGGTTATTGTAGTGTTGTTAAGAGAAAACCCACACTTTACTGAGTTATTGTATTATTAAAGACACACACTTTGATGGGTTATTGTTTTAATGTTAGAGAGAACCCACCATTTCATGAGTTATTGTAGTAATATTAGAGATAACACAAACTTTGATGGGTTATTGTAGTAATGCTAGAGAAAAAAATGATATGTAAAGTTCCAATCATCAGATGGTAATTTTTTACTTTGTTCAGTTTATTACAAAGTTCAGCAAAACAGAGGAAAATCAGCCCTATGAAGGCATGCACACAAATTACATTAAGAATACTCTTACACTTCTAAGCATGCAGTACAACACAAATAATTGTATATTACATTTCATGCAAGATCAAAATAATGCTCTTTGCATAAACGAAATAGAATATAAAAAGCACATATATTCCAAGGAAATCCAGTCAATCATATGATAGAATTTGGGCTGGCAATAAATATATCACAGGGATAACCAGTTAGTGGCTCTATTAGGCTGATCAATTTTGAGCATTACTGTCAACCCCCAATTTTTACAAAATGAATAGATCATGAGCATCTAATTTATTTGAAAATACCTTTAGAATTCAGGAGAAACCTAGTTTGAAAAATAAGATACACTTTCAATTGTCTGCTTCTATCACAGAAGCAATGAAAGCTTTACTCAACACACACTGGTGGTAGAGTGATATAGGGTGTTAGATTCAAATAGAATTTGGGTGCTGTCGACAGACAGGCCAGAGCTAGAATCTTGCTTTCCATACTTATGGGTATTTATGTTCGCTAGGATGACCCACAAAAACTAGACCTCATGTCAATAGATTGGCTCAACTACAACCTTAACTATTGTAAGAGTTTTTGGAAAAACCTAATTAGTGACAAAGTTACATTTCTTAATTTTCTAATTAACAATTTTAACTTCAAATTTATAGTTTGTGATTTCTTTTCAAGATTGAAATGTTTTAAGAGCTTAGATAACATTCTGAATTTGATGTTCCGACACCTGACAGCATTTTCTATGATTATGATACAAGTATATTTGAACTAAATGCTAGTTGGTGCTTTTACTAAACTTTAAATTGGGTGCTATGGTCAGGCTTCAGGCCAGAATTAACTTGAAAGATTATATTCGATACAATTCTTTTAAAAACATCCTGGAAACAATGAGTTGCTACAACTTCAAACCATTGCACTGGCTGGTAAAGAAAGAGGGGAGGCAGAGATTTCCTCACCCACACCTCTGCACATAAGGTGACTTTGGTAAGATTGCTAACTGTACATACTTAATCACAACTTAAGGTAGGCCTACTAGATTGTTTCATAAGCTCTCTATGATTGTGGTTGTACCTTAATGCTGAATCACAAAAAACAAACAAAAAAAAAACAATGTTAAAGAGTATTTATTTAGAACTTAAATAGCTAGTGAGAACATGTACCCCCCTCTCTTAGTTTAAAATTTAAGGTAGCACACTTAAATTACCTAGTTTCACTTTGATGTAGTTTTAAAGATAGGACCTTAATGTAATAGTCAAGGTAAGATTGATGCGTTTGCAGGAAAATTAAGTGTACAATGAGACGTTACTTTAATATATTACTGAACAGACAGCTCTATAATAGACATCTCTAAATTAAATTTAAATATATTTTTTAATAATAGTAGGCGGTACTAAATGATTAAAATTAAATACAGAGTTATGTTTAATAATTGGAAAGTGCAGCTAGAGGAGGTTACGTAATAAAACAGGATGGGTCGTCAAATCCTTAAGCATGGTGTCTACTCAACTTGACTAATGAAATTCCAGACTTTTCCCCTGATCATTTCCTAAAATTCCTGACTCAAAAGTATGTCTACACCCTTCCGTCCCCTCAACCCCAAAGTTTTTGTTAATCTTTTTTATGAATAATAGTAAGTTTTAAGATCCAAACAAAGTTTTTTAATTTGTAATAATATTGCAGACCTCATAGCATATTTTGGGTGTCAAAAAGTGGGAAAAGTAGGACTGCCAATTTGATAAAAAAAAAGAGAGTAGAACATGGTGTTAAAATAAAAAAATAATTAAAACATTTTAATTAAGAACAATGTTTTTATGTTATTGGGCCTACAGCAAAAATAAGAAAAAGTATTTTATAAAAGAAGAAAGGAGGAATGCTCAACCATCATCAACCCCTTGCTATCCTCCTTATATTCACCCCCCTTCCCTCCCTTTAATTTATTTTCTCTTTATTACAGTATTTATTTTACTTTGTCATTTCATTACAAACCCAAATTTGGAAATAATGATAATGATTATAATAATGATGTTCATTATCATCAAAAGATGACTGTCTTCAACCTAAAAATAAAATATATTTAAAAAATAATCTGTGAAACATCTTGTAAAAAATATTTTTTTTTTACCCTCGCCTCTTATTACCTGTTAGGGTAATATGCACACAAAAAAATAATCACACTGACAATTGTTTTTGGGTTTCTTTGATTCATATTGACTTGCACAAAAGTAGTCCAACATTGTTGTAGTCTTCTTTTGAATTTGATTGTTTCTTATTTTCTCAAAAGCAGAGTCACTTTCTTCCAATTTTTTGCCTAGAACTTCTATCGTAGTTTGAGCTATTTGAAAACCTTTCCGATAACTGATTTTCATTGCATTATTAATTCTTTCATTCGCTTCTGCCACTAATAACTTGTAAGATTGAACTTCTTCTTAAGCTTTTAATTCTTGCTTTTTTAACAGGTTTTCTTTTTACATTGCCTCTTTAGTTTCCTGCAATTTCTTTTACAAAACTTTCCTTTATGCTTGATACTCTTAACTTGGTTTTTTATTTTCTCTTTATCTTCTTGCTCTTGTTTCTTCCCTCCAGCCTCAATTCTTTTCTCTTCGAGTCCAGCCAAGTAAAATGTATGGGTCTCGCGTCCTTTATCGATGAAATTTTTCGTGAATGATTCTGTGTTGCACTGTTAGTTGTAATAATTAAGACCATCTTTGGTGGACTGCATGCCTCTGATGGATGCCTCAGAGAGACAAGTCCTGCTGTCAGTAAGACAGTTTGATGTTTGTGAGAATCCTCACTCAACATCAGCATTTCCATGGGGTAACACAAGGAAAGTTTTAGCAAGCCTTTTAATTTAGCCTATTCTAGTTGGAAATATTTCATTATAACATTACCTCCAAACACAATTTTATAACCAATGAATTTCAAAGATACTGTACAAGCGTTCGGGCATACATCATATTTATTCAAACAGTGTGAAACATTATGATACGATATTTTGATTTGCTAATTTACTAGCAAAAAGGAATATCCACATTTAGATCTCTACAAACCAAAGAGTTTCTTTCTTTTGGAGGTCAAAAAGTAGGAGTTTTTCCTCAAAAGTAAGACAAAAATGAGCCATGACACTGTATACTAGGAATTATACAATATATTACACAGCTACACACAAAATATAGACTGAATCACATTGAAATTTAGTGATTATTAAATTTCGTTTTGAGTAAAATAACATTTTCCCGGATTTTTTTAAGATTTACCAAATTCCATACTTATTCTCGTTTTTCTCCGGCCATTTCAAATTCCTAGCTTATTCCAGTTTTCCCTGATGGTAGACACCCTGTTAAGACAATTCAAGGATTCGAGAAAATTTCGGATCTGAGACGCAATCCTTAGATTTTTTATTTCCATTTTTTCAAGTAAAATTCATTTTAGAGCTTTAATACCATTTATTGGTGGTTCAGAACCAATACTAATTATAGGATGAGCTTAACAACCAGGTCTAAGATAAATAATTTAACACTTAAATGAATGTATGAATGTTACAATGAATAAATTATAAGAATGTTGACATTTAGTTAATATAATATTTGTATTTTATATTACTTTAATATATTTTTATTTCCTCTTATCTTCATATATTTTTCCAAGATTTGGATTCAGATTCGAAGGTAAAGTGGAGATTCAAATTTGTGAAATAGTGGATTTGACCCATGTCTAATAATTTACCTATTTGAAATAATATTTAAATTAGTTTTTCTTTAGAGTTAAGTCTAATCCACTATTTTATGAAACCTATCTACAATTTACCTTCAAATCCCGAGTTTCGAATCCAAATCTTGGCAAAATCATAAATGCAAAAGGCAATATAGATAAAATAAAATAATATAAATTACAAATAGTAATTTAATGTTAACATTCTTTCCTATAATCCATTTATTATAACATTCAGTTAAATTACTGGTCTGGAACCTAGTTGTAAGTTCGTCCTATAAACAGTTCCGAGCCACCAATAAGCACAAGATGTTTTAGAGCCGTTGGATTTGGAATGTCCTTAAGGATTCGAGGAATTCAATGAGCCAATCTCTAACTTTTTTTCCATTTATTTAAACAAACAAAACTAGTTAGCAATGGCAATTATGGGTTTCATCCTTAGCACAGCACCATCTAAAGTGTTTGTGTGGTTGAGGCCTGCAATGAGGTTGATGTCTAGAGGTAACCATCTGCTTGTGAAGGAAAGTGGTAAATAGTAACCAAAATAGAAATTCGTATTTGAAAAAAAAAGTGTCTTCCTAATTTTTATTTTAAATGAAAGGATATTAACAACTGGGATCTTCAGGTTGAAATGTATTTCAAACCATTTGTATAATGCTTCTGATCTAATTTTGAATGTGGAACGGATCATTTTTCTGTGACCTCAGTAGTTGAATTAGGTAGGAATTTTGCGAGGAAGGAGCACTAGAGTATTAAACAATTAAGAGTGAAAATAGAAAATTTGCAGGATTCAAGTGCGAGAGAACAATATGAAAGATTTCTGGGTGAAAAATTAACTTTACAAAAGCAAATGGA
The DNA here is from genome assembly GCA_901482245.1 of Timema douglasi. NCBI lineage: Eukaryota > Metazoa > Arthropoda > Insecta > Phasmatodea > Timematidae > Timema > Timema douglasi. Next base: position 114,863 of record CABEEJ010001455.1, read on the forward strand.
ATATCGAAAAAAATTCTAATGATAAATAAAGTGCTTGGAACAGAATAAAGGGGGGCCGTAGTTGAGTGTGCAAAAGATAGGTGTGGATTGGCTTTGGTGGAAAACTTAAAAAGAGATGTATAGTGGAATGAACAGGTGAAAGAACCTTTTGAGAGAAAAGAAAAAAGCATACAAAGAAAATAGTTGGTGATAAGAGTGAAATACAGCATAAGAGGTTGTGGGACATTTAAAAGAGAAACAGATGAATGCAAAAAAAAAAAGTAGTAAAGGAGAGTAAGAAGCAAATGAGATTAAAAGAAGGAGAAAAAATGCAGAATGATTTTTAAGAAATAAGCTGTTCAAGAAGTGAGTAAAGATAACAAGGCAAAGAGTGCAAGGAAAGACCTATGACATTCAGAATGAACGTGGTGAGATGATCTGGGATGAAAACAGTATAAGAGAGGCATGGAGGGAGTGTTTTGAGCAATTGTATGATGTGAACAAAGAAAAAGTAGCAGAAAATAGGGAAAATGCTATGGTGAGTGAAATAATTAACAAGGTTGAGGTGTTAAATACTATGAAAGTGTTAAAGAATGGCAAAGCTGCCCAAATTGGATCACAAGTGAAATGTTTAAGTGTGAGCGTATGGTACTAATTGCTAGGTGTGTGAGGGCATGGTACTAATTACCAGATTGTGTGAGTTGTTCAATGTGTGTGCTATGATTTTTAATGTTCCTAGTGAGTGGAAGAATGCTGTCATGATTCCTGTGTACAAAAGCAACAGCAGTAAGAGTAGATGTAGGAATTATAGGGCAATTAGTTTGTTGAGTATTCTAGGCAAAGTTTTTGGGAGAGAGTTAATTGAAAGAGTGTGTGACAAAACTTCAGACAAGATTCGGGGTACATTGAGGTTGCACGGACCCAATATTTGCCCTGCAACAAGTGATTTATAAATGTATGGCATTAAGGAAGAAAGTATATCAAGAATTCCTTGAACTGGATAAAGTGAATGATCAGGTGAATAGGAGTATGTTGTGGAATGTTTTGGATGTATGGCTGTAAATAAAAGTGACTAGCAGAATATTTTAAATAATTTGAATGTGGCAACAGGAAGAATGGATCTTCATATAAATGTCTCCAAAATTAAGGTGATAGTTTTTGATAAAGATGGATTAGGAAATGACTGTTAGCTTAGTATAAATGGAAAACTGTTAAGACAAGTGAATGATTACGTATCTGGACAGAATGTTCTATAAAAATATAAGTATAGATAGTGAAATCGACCAACGAGTGAATGCATCTCAGAGAGAAGCTCAATGTATGTATGCTATTGTAGAGAATAAAGTATTGAAAGATGAAGAGATGGTAGTATATAAATGTGTGTTAACACCAACATTGTTGTATGAATATGAAGTGTGGGTTTGCCAGGAGAAACACAAGAACAAGGTGAATGAGGTTTGAATAAGATATATAAGAAATGTACGTGGAAATATTTGTGTGTACTTGTAATGAATGGGTGCTGAAAGTGTTTGATTTGAAAGGGAATCCAATCCAATAAGACAATGTGAAAGAAGCATCTTACGTTGGTGTAGGCATTTTAAGAGGATGCGTGTGGATTGAGTGAAAAAGCAGATATATGACGATAGTATGGGGATCAAAACTGGTAGGACATGTAAGATGTGGCTAAATGTGGTAGATGAATATGTGAAAAAGAGAGAAATTAAAAGTTTGAAAAGTAAAAGAGCATGTATGACTCGGTGTATGTATGTTGTTGAAGTGAAGGGAGTATTTAGTGTGGCGACAGTGAGGAAGGATTAAGTAAGGAGTTGTTTTTAAAGCTATATGCACAGTTTCTTGCCTATTCCATACGGGAACGGCATGATTAGGTATATGTATAATAACGTTTATTCCTTTAAGATAAAGAAACATTTTACCTCCCTTTTTACACAATTAGAGTATCATACACGGTTACAATCAGTTTTTGAATTCATATATTTTTCTAAGGATCACCCATTAGTTATTTTCTGAATCTTATTTTTCTAATTAATTTTTTTTAGCATTGTATCTTACTACCCATTTGGGTTATGAGCTTATGTCTTAATTATACTAGTACTATTATTAGGAAGGTTTAATTTCCAAATTTGTATGGAAGAATAGTGGAAAACTATTTAGGAAAAACCACCCTCAGAGCACCTGACTGTGAACGAACCCCAATCTTGCCGTCTTCGGCAGCCTAGTGCAACGCGAGAGTAACACATTAGACCACGTGGCCCTTAAAGCGGGTTCCTATTTAAAAATCAAACATATTACAACTTAGCAGCATTTTGCTCACATTTGCTTTATAAAATGGATTTAACTTCCAGAAATTTTGCAGATAAAAAATAGTTTCAGATTTTTCCAAGACTTCATGAATTCTATCTTTCAAGGCTTTTGAAAATACTTAGATTTCCCAAGATACATGGGAATCCTCAAAAAGTAAGCGTCATGATGCTGACCAGCCACTTAACTTTCAGGGGTTACAGGCCCTTGGAGTAATAATTTTACCTAACAATAAGTTCTCGATGCTAATTAAAGCAAAATTTGTCAATATACTGTAGTAAAACTATTAATGATAAATTGTTTTTACAAGCCCACCTTGTGTATACAGTTGATATATGAGGTTTTGTAGTGTAAATAGTGGTGTATTCAATATTTTGTTGGCCTTAGGTCCAAAGCGAGTGTAATCAGCTAATAGTTCTGGTCGGACAGATCCTCCTAGCTAATATATTCCTGTTCATTTGATGAAAGCGTAAGCTGAATGAGCATGGACATAACCATAAATCTGGTCCTTCTGGTTAGAGCTAGCAAGAATCTATGTCAAATAAAGTGTTATTCATCCACAAAAGTTGTTTCCTACCTGTCAGTGGTGCAAACAACAAAAAACATTTATTGATTGAATACCACCCTGTTTGAAATGTTTGCCTTCTAGCCCCAGGGTAAATACTAAGGTAGAAGTGTACAATACCTGAAACGGAGTGACGGCGCTGTGACGGGTGCTGCTGTGGTGTGGTCCTGGCGTGATATTGCTGGTGGTGATGATAGTGATGGTGATGGTGATACTGATGGTGGTAGGAGCTACCAGGAAGGCTACCCGTGCAAACTAGCAACCAGGCCCCCGAGAAAAACAACAAGCAGACAGTTACAGCCAACAAGCAGGGAAGGTGTGCCCAATGGGACTATTGGTAGGATTGGAGCAACATTTAACAAGCAACATTGTATGACACCCTGGCTCAGTCGGTAGTGTGTGTGTGTGTCTACTGAGCTAAGGGTTTAGGTTCAATTCCTGGCATGGCCAAAAATGTATCGCCGGTGAAATGTGGATTTCCCGTTTTAAAGCAATGAAATGATAGCCGAGAGGTTGGATGTTGTGTCAGTTCTATATTTAAGATAGTTTGTAAGTCGTGTGTTGATGTATTAAGTCAATTTAGAAAGTTCAAATTCAATACCTCAAATATATAATAATAATAAAAATCAACACTTAACAAGTATAGCTAGAGATTCTAATTTGTGGTGAGTAAAATTACTGGATTTATTTAAGAGATTTCAGTAATAAAAGTGTGTCAATTTAATAAAATACTTTATTTGGCTAAAATTGGTAAACAAAAAAATCTACTCAAACTTTAGTGATATGTAAAGAAAAATTATGGTATATGTCAAATTGTTAAATTTTAAATATTTGCCTTTAGTCACAATATGAATGTCATAATATCCAGATCAAACACATATTTTACTTCTTTATTAATAGTTTTTGATGGAGGGAAATATTTTTTCTGGACTGAAGACTAATTTGTTATAAGAATATTAAGAAAATTATAAGATTGTGGCTGGCAACATTTTTTTTTTCTGAAAATTTAGGGCAAAGGACAATGTAGTTTGTTAAAGCACAAATATTTACGTTTGGATATAGTTGATTCTAATTAAAATGGACATAAATTACCATTATTTGCAGGCCAGTTAATAAATTTCATTTTAAATTGAGTCTGTAGGTTATAATATATTGAAATATGCTACAATTAACTTTAAAAACATTTTGATATCCATTTTAATGTGCTAAGTAAATAGTTTGTAATAACATGCCTTGCGATATTTTAGGGTCCATAACTATGGTTGAACGAATACATCACTGAACATTTTTATTGTTTTAATAGCTCTTATGGAACCAACTCCAAATCATTAATATCTTGCCTACTTTTGAATTGTTTTGATAGCTGTAACAAAGTAAACCGTTATCTTGTCTACTTTTGCACCAGGTTAAGATTATAATTTGATCTCATCGGTTCATATCTGACAAGTCATAAGCCCTGATGTAGACAATGTTTCAACATTTTTGGGACTCCCATTATGCATAGGTAAATAGAATAAAATTAAAGTGACTTTCGCCAATTTCTATTGAGGATAACAAAGGTCATTATTTCTTAGACAAGATCTTGAACTTAGCAGACACTCGAGGCCAAGAAGAATCATCGAATATATATTTATTGATTGCACTACACATGTGGTAGCAGACATGGTTTCTTTTTATCCATATTATCAGCATGTTATTAATATTAATATAATCATGGTTAACACATATTTTAGGAAAATTGCGATGAATGAATCAGTTGATCGGTATGATTATTTATCATGAAAAACTATCAATACACTAGATTTGTCTTTAAAATAATTTGTCACAGCAAAATTTAGAATGATTTCTTTTTTGGTAATTCATTGCAAAAAAAAAAAGTTCATACCCTGACAAACAAACCCAGTGGGACTTATTTAAAATAAAATTTATATAGTAATTAATACATGCATACTGCAGAGTTAAAATGCTATTTTTTTTATGATTTTTCTGTTTTGCATAGACTGACACTAATTCCATGAGACAAAAATGGTATGTGGCTAGGTGGGATGATATTCATAAAGAGTAGGGCATTTAAAAAAACATGTTTTATTATATAAAAGTATTGAACATACAATAATTCTTCACAGAACTCACAATAAAGTTTTGGGTTCATGTTATCCTTCTCATCCCACAAGTATTTTTCAGACAAACTTACTCTATGCAAATATTTTCCAAAATTTCTGCTTCAAACTTTCAACAATGTAAAACCAAAGTTTGGAAATATGCAACATGCGTATGCTGCAGCCATCAGATACACAGAACAAAAACAAACACTATAGAACAGACACGCACGTACTCACAACATACAATTTTTCTTTTCCATGATTAATTAATTTACAAGTTTTAGGTTAAATTATGTTTAATCATTTTCAATCAACGAGCCTCTACAAATGGTAACACAAATTATTGGTACCTAACATAGCAGCCATTGATGCAAAATTGACTATAGTTTATGAATTATCAATATTTGAGCATATTTTAAAGTTTTTATGAAAACCGATACAAAAATGGCATATTTACTATAACGACAATATGACCGAAAAATAGAAAACAAAAAAAACAACAGAGTATTGTCCCATTCAAAATGGGATGTATGGTCAGCCTAGTTTTGCATCACAACGGAACTACAAGCAAGCTTATTTTATCCTTTGATGAAAGCACATAACAGTTTCCATGCTACGATTAAGATTGTTAAAAGGTGGTTCAAATAAATGTCAGGATTTTTCTTCTTTCTGTTTATAAGCATCCAGAATCTCAGAGTATTTCATGAATTTGTGAAAATGTTAATGTTTCTATATTTCTATGGTTTGAAAATAAAGGTAGTTAAAAGTGGCCAGTTGCAGTTCGTTTTATTTAATATTACTGTTAGTAGATCTAAATGAACAACCAATAATTATACCACAATGGGACTTTTACAAAAATGTTGTTTGCCAAGTTTTGATAAACAAATTAAGTTTGAATTAGGGGTGTGCAAGTAGGCATTTTTCACTTTGATTCAAGTTTGAATAAAATCAAGTTATTCCCAAGTGTGAAGGAAGTATAGAGCAATATTTGTGCAATAAATATTTCAAATCAAATTTTTGTCATAGATCCATAAACTAAGCATAATAAGTACAAATATACTTTTTATAGAATTAAATTTTTTAATATAAAAAAGTATAATCCAACAAATTTGAATTTTTAAATAAATTTAATGAGAGTATAGTTTTTTTAACTAGTCAAAATGAAATATTTTTGAAGGATTCTATTTGCTATGAAATTATATCTTAAGTGGATAAAATTAAAGAAACTAGGAATTTGAGAGAAAGATAGAGAATTCCGAATAATCAAAATTTTCAAGTTTTGTAAAAATCTTAAAGTTGAGTTTGAGAAGCTACTAAAACTTGACTCAAAGTTAAAATTTTAAGTACTTGCACACTCTTAGTCTGACTAAATATTCTGGCGTACAAGTGTTTTAAATGGTTGTAGGCACTAGCCTCACAAATGACTTAACTTTTGGGCTGCCAACTCTGAGAGTCAAGATTTTCATTCAAACAATCTAGTGAGTTCAAAGAACCATCACAACAAGCAGAGACTGAACTAAACACCAAAATACAATGGTCAACCACACAGGGGCAAACAAACATATAAGCAAAGCTACATAACCAATAAAGCTTACTAGTTGAATCCCTGTTCTTCGCACAGGATAGTGTGTTATTTACTTTTGGATGAAAATAAAGAATTTTTGTTTGAATCTTAATGGCGCTACCCGAGAAATACCTCGAGGAGGTGACCATGTATCTTTTCTCATGGGTTTTTTTCCACCCCTCACAAAACATGAGGATGAAACGTCTTTACTTTTCCTAAATAGCCTAATTTCAGCACTCTAGCTTCGAGGGAAGTGTGAGAATTAGTGATGAGTAAGTGAGTTAGTCAAGGCTTTCGCTTATATATAAATATATATTGTAAATTAAATTTTAAACAATGTGTTTTAACGTAAACTGAGTATGCTATGTCAGAAGTCTGTAAAAAATCCTATCCACTGATACCTTATTCATGGCTGTAGGTTTTGTATTAGTTGACAAAAGGGGATGTTGACAACAGAAATAATATATATAGGATAGTACTCGAATTTTTAAGAATATTCAAGATTTGAGTTTTTCCAGAGCTCTAATATTGCTTATTGGTAGTTCAAAACCATTTATAATTATAGAATGAACCTAACAACTAGGCCCCAGATCAGTAATTTACTTAACTAAAGGTATGAATGTTATAAAGAATGGTTATAAGAAAAAATGTTACTATTTCTATTATATAATTTCTCTTATGTTCACAATTTTTTCCAAGATTCAAATTCAGATTCATAAAATAGTGGATTCGACCCATCTCTACCTATATCATTCATAACCATTTTCAAAAGGTTATCAATTTGTAAACATTTTCTTGGAAAGGATTCTTTGAACAATGTTAAGGTCTTATAGGCTTTAAAAGCCTTGTACACTATCAAGCAATACAGTAGTAAGTGCAGCAGTAGAACAATCTAAGCCCCAGGGCATTTGTAGTGATGGAATAACAAGATCTGTTACTTATGCTTGGATCCTTAACCAGAAGTATTGCGTATGTGAAACTTTGTCTATTTATTTTTATTTAGGCTGCTGAGAAATGTTTGAGTAGAATTTCGCCTAATGAAGAGGACATCACAAATAAGCCCCAATTCAGCAGTCTTTATCAATTCACCAAATATTAGGTTTTCTAAAGAAAATATAGTTTAAATTAACTTGCATTGGTGAGCATGAGGTCAAATTGTCAGGATCATCTATTCTGGATTGTCGGCGAAAGGGAAATATGGGTTCAAATCCAAGTGAAGTGTATTCACAGTGGTTTATACTAATTGGTTTTTCACTTCCGCTACATAAATACTGGCACATTTTATCTAAATTATATCTTCCCATCTCTAATCCATTAGTGTAATTAAATATGTATAGCCCAGGCAGGTAATAAAACGCAAAGGTAAAAAAGTGTAGACCAAGATACACATTAAAGTGGCACTATAACTGTTCTTTAAAAATAATTGGTAGCAAACAAAATGTTAGAATATTAGGAAATGGTAGAGCACAAATAAAAGTAAAACACTAACACATATTTACACACACTTCAATATTTCGATGCTATTATAGCGTCTTCGTCAGGAAGTAGTAGTAATTAGACTGAGGAAGATGATATAATAGCAATGAAATATTGAAGAGAGTGTAAATATGTGTTGGTGTTTTTACTTTTATTTGTGCTCTACCATTTTCCTAATATTCTATCATTCTATTTATTACCAATTTTTTTTTGCTCAATGCACTTTATTTCATACATATTGTTCTTTAAAAATGTAATTAACTTACCAGGAGGTTTGTTATGTACAGCTTAACATTGTTTATATTACATCTATTAGGAATAATAAAAGAGTTGAAACTATTTCAATTTTAAAGAAAAAAAATATTAAAAAAGCCACTGCTAATGTATGAGTGGCCTCTTCTGATGTCTCATATTAATTAACCTTAACCACCCAGAACAATGCGATACATTAAATCACAAAACATAGGCAGGAAGTTTTTTAAAATAAAGAAACAAGGGTGAATGGTTTCAAGAATTTAATTTATGTTAATCTTAACCAAGGAGTGGAGGCAGCTGAAGGACCCTTTAACCAACATCTTGCAACTAAAAACCAGGTTGATACATAAAACTGCCCCGACTTACCTGTTCAGCAGCAATGGCTTCATCAAACTGGCTGATGTTTATTTAGGAGATGGCCAAATTTAAGTGATGTTCAAATGAGACCTCTTACCTCCAAGAACTAATCAAAATTTCCCTCCACACCAGGGATTAAACCCTGAACTTTGGTAAGGATTTGTCTAAAAAGGTTTAATATATAACTAATCATTCCAGCAAACTAGTATGTAAACATATATATTTTTGTTTATAATTAGGGATCAGAGAGTATTCATTTTTTTCCCCCTTCGGATTTTCAAAACCGAGCCTGAAATAGTTACTCTAGATTAGGATCGACAGATTTATGGAGCTTGCAATTTCAAACTCCTTGAAAAACGATTATGTCACACATATTTTATTTTAAATATGTTTCTCATTTCATTAAAAAAGTTAAAGTAATGTTAATAAAATAAATTTAAGTTTTAAAATTATATATTTATTCAACCCAAGCTCAAGATCAACTCAATACTTTGTAGCTTTATGAAAAGATTGCTCGAGATCGACGCCAATTTAAAAAACTTGAGCTCGCAGACCCATATAAGATTTATCTTAACACGAGCCCTATCTTAAAATAAATAGCCAAAATCTTATGGTTTTCAACAAATCACAATAAAATACTCATTAGTTCTTATTGTACATTAAATTGATTAGAAAAATTGATTTAGTAAAAACTCAGATAAATGTAGACATGGTAAAGACACTATAAAACAATGTAATAAGTGACTGCATAGTCTAAGGTGTCACTTTCAAAGACTAGACGGTGATGTAAGGGTTGCAGTTTTGAGTCCTCGTCAGGTTTAGTGAAGTAAACCATAGCCAAAGAATTTATCTTTACTCCCAAAAACACAGTTGGCACAATGAGTTTCTAGCAGTTTCTTTAAAATTCAAATTGGAGTAATCCATTGTTTGTGTTATTTGTACTCTCTTCTTCTTTGTGTTTGATAAAGGCAACAATGCAGAAATATTTTATTTGTGTTAAAATAAAATTTGTGTGCAACTACTTCTACTATAGAAGACAGAAGAAAGGAAGAAGATATCAACTTTGTGAATTGGATTCTTCCCACATTTTCCCTCATTCCCTAGGTGGGCTTTCAGCATCAAATTTATTCTTAGTAGTTTATTTTTACTTTTTCTTTAGTTTTATCAATTTCCTTTATTCTAAAATCATATGGTTTACTGGAAGTATTACCATAACCATCTTATTTTTAATTTATTATTTAGTTTTTATTTGGAAAACTTACAATTTGAAAACAAACTAATATACTAATATTTTGTACACTTTTTTCTTTTTCCTTTAAAAGAAGATTACAGAATTTAAATATTTTGTTCAGACCTCTAAAATGCACTAAAGTTAGAATTTTCATCTCTTTATCTGACCCTAGTCAGGATCAAATTCTCGTATGCTTCTAATCTTATCATCAATTAATTCTTATTATTTTATTGAAATTAATACGAAGGATAAGTTTAGATTAAAATTATAAATCTAAAAAATTAATATACGCCTAAAGTGGTTAATTTACTTTAAAAATTTTTCTCATTTCTTATCTCGTTACCGCGAAAAATGAATTTGTCGGGCGAAAATTTCCCGAAGTCAAAAGACATTTTCTCACAGACCTACATGACACACACACCAAAATAAAGTTCAAAGGATTAGTGATAATAAATAATGTGTGGCCCAAATGATAATCTACAAAAGAGCTGATTGTATAATCATTATTATTATTATAATTATTAGCACCGCGTCTTACTACCAGTTCGGGTTATACGCACTTACACTAATGTGTAATGGTAGGGTGATTGTGAGATGAAATGGAGGACCTACAGTTTAACGTGGAATCCGAACCACGGTGGAGGCCTGGCATTCCCCACATTCATAAGATGTCTTGTCAGAGGATTGTATAATCAATGATCAGATTATCCAACATCAACCTAGACCTAGTATTTAGTTTCTATACAACAAAGCTAGATGGAATTTGAACAACAAATGTCTCAAATAGAATGTTCAAAACAGTCTTCGACGTAAAATTACCAAAATACTTAAGAGTTTCCAGATTATTAATGCAAACAGCAACAACATAAGTTTTTCGTTAAAACATTTTGTAAAACCAAAGCTTTATGACTTTTTGTTTTATTTCAAGAACAAGGTTTTTACTAAAATGGTGTTCTATATATATCATAAGATAAATGATTTGGCTATTAAAATTATTTATATCAATGTAATAATTTAGTAAGTCAATTTTATATATTAATTGGACATTTTTCAGATAATTAGGTTGAATTTTACACTTTTCTGCTTTAGAATGCTATAGTGTTCTAGACACACTGTAATAATTTAAGTGGGATATAACTGGAGCTGCTAAACATAGGAGCTACCGACTAGTAAAAACTCGCACAAAATAGCTACTGGCATAAGTTGTGCAAATATTCAAGTCAAGTACCAGGGAAGTGGCCAGAGTCTGTGGTGGTGGTGTTGTCACCAGGATGCGACAAGAGAACCCTGCGTGACAGCACTCCCGTACTCTTGCCTGGATCCTCTGCAACAGAGAATTTCACACAATACAAGGACTAATGTGGTGTCACACAAAAGGAAAACGATGTACTACTTCCAGTTTGATCTGTAGGTCGTTAGGCACATGCTCAGTCATATATACTTTTCCCAACAAGGGATAGAAAGTGAGGGAACAGAAGCTGGCGAATTAAAGGTCAAACTCTTAATATTTAAAATTCATGTAAAATAATTTAAAAATAGATCAAATCATTATCATGACATTTATTTTACTTCACATCATCTTGAATAAATATATAGTTCTCCGAAGTATTTATACTTGAGATGGCATATTTGAAACATCAAATTCTTAAAAATTCATTAAAATATTATACTTGTGGTAAAAAATCTTTAAAATTAAGCTTGCACAGGAATGGCGTTATGACTTCTGGAAACTTTTGGGCAGGAAATAATTTTCCAACTATAACAAAATGGGAAAAATGTTTTAAAATAATTTTTCAATTTAGGATATTTATTTTTTCGATTTGTAATTTTAGTCCAAATTTACCCTTCCCATTCATTCAAAAAATGATATAACGATTGATGATAAAATTAGAAACTTATGGCAATTTGATCAGAAAGAAATCGAATTGTATAAGTTCAAATAAGGTGTTTAACACAGAAGTACAATGGATACTTTTTTTTTTAAATAATAGTTACAGAACATAGTGGAGAAAGAAGGATTTTGGAAATATGTTAGAGAAATATAGGAGAAAGATATTTTGTAATAGTTATAGAACATAGTGGTATGAAATTTAATTACTACTTATAATGTAAAACATCAAAACATTTAAATTTAAACTAATCCGAATTAACTAAAAGTGAGCCACAGTCAAAGTCGTTTACCCCCTAAAGTATTATAAATTAACATATATTTAGTTTATTTGGTGTAGAGCTATTAGTACACAGAGTCCAAATATTGTTATGTTTTATTCTTACAGCAAAGGAAACAAGACTGAGATGTTGTGGAGACGGAAGTGTAATACGGATGGAAAAAGAGAGTATGCCAATGAAAATTATGGAAATGAAGCATGTAGGAAAAAGACAGCAAGGGAGGCCGAGAAAGATGGGAGAAGCAGATAAAAGAAAATGTGCAAGTCAAAGGAGAAGAATGAAAGCAACAATTAAAGGAGGAAGAATGGTGGAAAGATAAAGGAAAATTGTGGCATTTTACTAAACTGGATCGGCCACAAGCTGCAAACAGTTGATGATGATTATGATGGATTACATTTCATTTAATTGCCTGGGTGATTTAACAAACTAATTAAACTATATAATTTTTTTTAGAGATATTGGGTGTTCCCGAAACTCAGCCGGGGAAACATTAGTTCCCAGGATATTTTGAGAAAAACTTTATATATTTATATATATATATATCACAATAAAAGGTATATTTATCAATGTCTCATTTGTAATTAATGTTTACTAAGAATATAATTAATTTACTAAAAGTTCAATGAACCTTATCATCCATTAAGAAAATTGGTAACAACTACCTCAAACTTCAGTCACTTTTATTTTACTACTTATTCAACACAAATGAGCTCCATTAAACAACATAACCTCACTAGGATATATATAATTGATGGTAATATTTATCCACGAATAGATTTAAGGCAGAAAAACATGTTTGGCGCAAAATAATGATGAAAATGGCTTTTAAATATCAAATAAAATTATGCACAAAATCAACCATCACAATTACGTTCATGAAGATATGTCTACTACGTTGATTTTATTTTTTTGGAATGGCATCATATTTATTTGTATTATAAATAATAACAATTTTGACAAACTATTATATTTAGAGTCCAAAATCACTTTTTGTGAGAGGTTTAGTAATTAAAATTTAAGAGGTTACCACGGACACTGGCTCAGTTAAGAAATGTTTTTGGTATTCTTACACCCCAAGACTGTGAAGCCTCACTTTTATTAATTCAGATTAGTTTGAATATCGTGATGTTTTATTGTGTAAGTTGTTAAAATTCATACCATAATTTTTTTATCTAAGAATTTTTTAGTCAATCATAAAATCTATGTTTAGAATTTTCCATAGTTAAAAATATGCAATTTATAATAATTTCATTAGACTTAGGTTGTTTATTTTGCCTTTCATCAAAGCCTTAAACAACATTTGCGAGAGTAAATATTCAGTTTTTATCTAGAAAACTTACTATTTGAAAATAAAATTTATATACAAATTTAGAGTGTACAGGTTTTTTTTTTCATTTGAAAAATTCTACAAGATTAAAAAATTTAAAATTTATTGCTCAGACCTATAACTGCAACAGATTAAGAGTTTTTGTACCGTGTTCTAGCCCACTTAAATATTATTTTCGACAAATACCACTATATTTTAAATTAATTGAAACTAATAAATATGATCCCTTCAGATCAAATTGCCAAAGTTTCCTAATTTTTAAAATTTGTTTTTTAATGAATAAGAAGGCTAAGTTTAGATTAAAACTATAGATATGAAAACTAAATATGTCTAAACTGGAAAATTAATTTTAATTTCCTTCCCGTTTCCTATCTCGTTCCCGCGGGACATTACTATTTACCCAAGTCAAAATGTCATTAACCTCCCCTCTGGCATACTTCTTCTCTCTTACTAAAACTCAACCTACTTTTCTTTCATTCAAACAAGCTGAACTTTCTATTCTAAACATAACACCCCTCTGGTGTGCAGCACTGTTAGCAAAATATCAATGAACCAAATGTCGATTGTATAATAGTCGGTCTACAATCAGATTTAGAATCAGAAACGGCCCAGCATGAATTAGAAGATCTTTGATTAGGATTCAATCAAGGTGTGCGAGATCAACTTTTTCAATTCAAAGTGAATATATAAAATATTCTTCAAGCCAAATCGAAGTTTGAATTATTATTTTTTAGTTGTTTTATGTCATGAAAAAATATTATCATGTATTTATTTATATTTATATAGTTCAGTCTTAGTTGCACTAAAATCAATAATTCTTTTTAATTTTAAAATCAAGTTACTATTTAAGCATGCAATTCTATTACTTAAGATTATTTTATTTCATTTGAACATTAATTTGTTACGTAGATAACACCTAAAAAAAAAATTTCTTCCTTTTTGTTCAGTAAAAAAAAAAGTGTTTTCTTGGTTTCACTCCATGTAAACATGTATACAACAACTACAAAATACTTTTCTTCCTATATTAGCCAATAAAAAATAAAGTATTCTCCATTTTATTCTGACACTTCGCTCGTTGTTCACTACACCACACTGACTAGCACGTTACATTACAATGCTCATGTTACATCAGTGTTCTGTTAAAAGTCAGCCGCTGACTTCAGATTCAATTAATTTTCCCTATAAAATATTATATTTGAACAATTTCTATTTTAAAATGTTCAATTAATATTAGATATAAGACCGAATATCTTTGATTTGCTCTCAATAAAGAATCTGATTGATTTAATTATTTTTCCAATAAAGTGAAACAAGAATTATTAAAAACAAAAATGGTTATGTACATATGAAAGAAAGTGATGGACTTTGTTCTATATAATTTATTACAAAACATACACCAAAAAGTTAAGAGAGATTGTCCTTAAAGAATTAAATACATATATGCAAAAATTACAGATTAATGTAATAATTGGTAAAAAAATAAAATAATAGAATATTAGGAAAATGGTAGAGCACAAATGAAATAAAAGACACTAACACATATTTACACACACATCAATATTTCGATGCTATTATAAAATCTTCCTCAGGAAGTAGTAATAGACTGGACAGGATGCTGTCTTCAGTGATGCCAACTTGACTGGTATGGATGAAAACTTCTTTAGTGGAGATAAAACTCTCTGAATGTTTCTCTATTACTATATGGAAGGTAGGTGGTGCTGGTGTAGCCTCTCGCTTGAAATTAGCGAATATTTAGGTTGGGTGGTTTTCTAGACTTTGTGATCCATTGGATGTGCCAGTTCCCATCTTCTTAACTGAGACATATTACATTGTGTCTTGTTAAATGATTTTAACACCTTGACAGTGTAGCAGTCCTCAAAGTTGAGGTTATGAGTGGAGGCGTGTGCTGAAATGGGTTTTTCTGGATTCTTGATTTTTGTGTCATGGCGGTGTTTATTCATTTGTTTACAGAGTGTTTCAGTGGTGAGGCCAACATATTGTGCAGTACATTGTTGGCATTATAGTTGGTATGGATGGAGTTGGTGATGTTGCTAGAGAAAGTGGCTGCTCGATGATGTATTCGGCAGGTTTTGCAAGCTGTTTTGTTACAGGGCTGAGAGCCTTGATGTAGTTGAATGAAGGTTGTGTAATTTTGAGTTTTGGATGTATTATTCATTCACGAGCTAAGTTTACCTAGGTGACAGCTCGAAATGTTACTAGAAGTAATCTCTAATATATCACAACGCCAACAGCAGACATCTATCACTTCGGAAGACTGTAATGAAAACAGTTGGTAATATATTAATGTGATAGTTAACCACAGTAATTTAGGCCAATATTATGTATATATTTATTTGAGACTGGACACAAAGTTTATTTATTGTTTTATTCAACTTTAAACAAATATTCATACCACTTTCAAATAAACTTCTAACGATCATTGCTTCAAGATGGCGACTGACGAATTTAAACCATATGATTGAACATAACGGTAAATAAGTTTTTTTTACAATGATGCAGACACGCAGTTGATGAAAATATTTTATTCAGTTAAATATTTCAAAATATGATAAAATAATCATAAAATCATTTATTGTATGTAAAAAAATGACAATTTTCTCTTTTCCAAGTAAATAAGATGCCTGTATTAAAAGGTATTGATGTGTACACTATATTAAACAAAATCTGTAACGTTTAAAAATGAAAAATAAGTACTTTTAATTATGTTTAAAATATTGTTTCGGGTTGGATAAAAAGAAATTATTTAAAAAAATGAAATAGTATGAGAAAACTTTAGTTTACGTTATTTTAAATGTAATGCATAACAGGTAATTAAAGATCTTTACATTTATAACAAAACTGTGATCTTTTACAAGTGTTGGCAACCCAAAACCTAAACATATGAGTTTCGAACTTTCATCCAGGTAAAAACCAATCGTGAATGGAATATAACAGAAGTTTTCTGAGTGATGGAGGCTCCAGTTGGTTTGTCGATGGCGGAAATGTTTGATGTGGTTGGGTTGTCAATGACAGAATTGTTTGATATTGATGTGTACACTATATTACACAAAATCTGTAACGTTTAAAAATGAAAAATAAGTACTTTTAATTATGTTTAAAATATTGTTTCGGGTTGGATAAAAAGAAATTATTTAAAAAAATGAAATAGTATGAGAAAACTTTAGTTTACGTTATTTTAAATGTAATGCATAACAGGTAATTAAAGATCTTTACATTTATAACAAAACTGTGATCTTTTACAAGTGTTGGCAACCCAAAACCTAAACATATGAGTTTCGAACTTTCATCCAGGTAAAAACCAATCGTGAATGGAATATAACAGAAGTTTTCTGAATGATGGAGGCTCCAGTTGGTTTGTCGATGGCGGAAATGTTTGATGTGGTTGGGTTGTCAATGACGGAATTGTTTGATGTGGTTGGGTTGTTGGTGGAGGAAATGTTTGAACATTTCCTATTTCGTTATTTTTTCAAACATTATTGCAGAGAAAATCTAACATGAATGATACCTTATTCCCCCCTCAATGCGAAACTGACTCGATCATTACAACACATGATTGCTTGAAACTTTAATCTCATAATTCTATAGAAACACACACACTAAAACAGACTAAAAGTCTTCAAAACTAAAAATTCAAATAAACTCAAAATTAATTCAATAAATTGCAGATTTTATAACGGAAAGAAGAACACATTTCACACCTAACAAAAATTTCAAGTCGTCCATCATAGCTGATCCTACGCATGTTAGCTCTTCAGAAATTAGTGATGAAATTTTGGCAACGATATAACGATAATCTAGCAAATTAAAATTAATTTTTTTTGTTCTATTTTTACTAACTACGTCAATTTTTGTTATATCTTTTATTAAACTTATCTTATTCAAAGAGCTAAATAAAACATTAAAAATTGAAAAGCAACAGAGAATATAATTAAAGGAGAGTGGCCATTTTAATTTGATAGGAACATTGTAGCTTTCGATATACACATTTTGCTATATCAATTAATGATAGATATATCAATATATTACGGAAAATTGCCATGCTAGTCTACATATTATATAACAATCATTTGTTTAGAATCGATTTATATATTCTGACAATCTCACTTAACTTTTACTTTAAAAAAAAGTGTGTCAAAGTTGTTAAGTTTTTAACTCTTGATATTGTCATAATGTCTGGTCGTATTATATTCAAGACCATTTATTTTTCATGTAAAACATCTGAAAATGTTAGGGTCGTATTATAGTTGGGATTGTACTGTTCGGGCCCTTACGGTATAGTTACAATTTGCTGGTATTTAAGTGAAACGGCAACTCAATTAATATTAGAGATAATAGATTATTACTTATTTTGAATGTTGCCGTTATGTTTATTTGCCAGCTTTAATGAGAGCTATAAATCAAGTAGTGAGAATTGTAATATTAAGATCAATTCTAGATTCTTTTGATACCAGTAAGAATCCAGGGTATCGAGTTTGACAGACCTAGTTAAAAGAGATACACGGTGTGTATTAACTAAAGAAAAATGTTATTTTGACTCATTTAAATAAATGGTGATTATTTTTATAGTGAAAATGTAAGAGTTCCAGAAATTTTATAAAATTTTCTGACCAGGCAGATTCCCTGACATTCCTGTTTTCTAGGTCGCAGGATACACTGTCTACTACATATTTTGACAAATTAAAGTGATTTTTTAAAGTTTTCCTGACTTGCTTGCCATACAAAATTCCTGGACTTTTCCAGATGCGTATTAAATCTTACATTTAAACATTATCACTAAGAACTCAATACTTAAATTTATTGGATGTAGGAATTCCCAAGAAAATAATATATTTTTTTATTCTGAATAGGTTTGAATGAGGTTAGGAACAAAAGTGCAGAGAATAGGTTTATTTTGGAAATTGTGGAAAAGAGGTGTTTCTAAAGTAATATAGAGAGTAACTACAATTGTATAAGAATATTCACCATTATTTTAATTTAAAATTACCAAGATTTTCAAAATAGGGCTTATTATTATGAAATTGGTTTAAAAATGTGCCTCTCCCAATCAATGAGCCAAAACCGAGCATGCAGGCTGATATTAGTGGTTTGACAAAAAGTAAACATTTGTACCTGCTTGCGTGTAGGTAACGGGACGACCCCCAATCATACCGGCAGTGGTTTGCCGGCGCTGGGTCACACTGATAGGCTTGCTCCCCTCTGTAGCAGATGAAGATGATCGAGTTCGAGTTCTAGGGGTGATCTCCTCCTTGGAACTGTTGTTACTCATTGCGCTGTGGACACCCAGGGGTGAGAAGATAGAATAAAGTCTAACACATTCTAATAAATTCAGCACAATCTTTACCAACTAGGGTAACTTTATATATTTTTTTTATTATTATCATAAAATACCCTGTTTTTTTAAGATATTTTATCCCATACCAAACAACTTTCAATGATCTACAATTTTCTTGTGAATGATAAATTTTCCTTTAGTTATTTTGTATGTAATTTTTTTTTAAATTTGTATTTCCAGTACTAAATAATTTGGGTATTAGTTGTGATGAAATACAAAAGAGAGACAGCCATTTCTTGAACAAATGTTGATGTATTAATGATTGTCATAGCTTTTAGCCATAGTTAATCTTGAGCATTCAAGTATGACATGTCTATAAACTCACATTTTCAACTTTCCTGACTCAGCAGTCAAGTATTCAGACTAGGCCGTGTTTTAAACCACATCAGTTGTTTTGCCAAGTAGCATAAAATAGTGTTTTGTCAAAACAATATCCTAGGGAAAACTACCCCTCCTTTTTGGGTAAATTACAGTTTTGGGCCTTAAGAGAAAGGAGTGGGGGAGCCGGAGAAACGTACAAGAGTTAATGGTGGAGTTAGTTCAAAGTGTTGTATATACTTAACTACTAGGCTACCAATCTAACCAACTAGTGGGGAGAATATTCTACAGTTTGAGTCACTGTTCTGTACAGTGGAGGATGCCCCAACCCATCTTAGAAGTCAGAATTAGACAATCATAGCACAGCACCAGAAGGTCAGGTGTTTGATACCATTTAGGGTTATAGCAAACTGCTGAGGAGGTATAATGCCAAAATGAGTACTTTTATCCAAACTCTTTCAATCAGTTCTAGATTCTACAACTCATTCTACACTAATATCTTGATTAATCTTTTTAAATAAACTAGACTAAATGAACCCCACAATTATTTGCCATCCCACATAGCCCATCCTGACACTTTAGGCCCACTGGATCGGGAGGTGGGATAGCAACATATTAAAATAATGGCTATGAAATGTAAACAAAATTGTTGAGTTTTTTAAAAATTTGTGAAAATTGGAATTACTAAAAAATTATTATATCTTATTTTAAAGATCAAGAACATTTATTTTAAATTATAAACAGTATAAAATTATAATAACATGTTGTCAGTTTTTGAATAGGCCTAATATTTTTAATGTAAATAAAATTGAAACGTGAAAATGGATCTTTGGCAGTGTACCATTAAGAGGATTGGAAACTTTAAGGACTTATTCTGAGCCTGTGTGAATCTTAGACTTTCAATTTGGCATTAGAGAATTATTGCATTTGAGCTTAAGTCTCTCTTCACAACTAAAGCTCACAAAATTATATTGATATATTTGCCAATATATCAGAAAATATTGGTTTTATAAAATATATTTCAATTAAAAGTTTTTTTAATTTTAATATTAGTAAAATTGTACAGTGATACTTTATTTAGTATCTCAAATAGTTGCGGAGATATAAGACATTTTTGCTTCTGTAAAGAACCCTAAAAGTCATTTTCATGGGAAAATGAAAAAAATCAATTTTGTTTATAATCTTAATCAACACCTAGGTGCGAAATTTAATCAAAATCGTCATTGCCGATTATAGAAAAAATGGAATTTTATCAATTAGAATTTATGCTGCATCAGACTGGAATCCTTAGTCATTTTGACAAAAAATTGAGGCTATCTATTTAATTCGTAAGATTGATCAGAGTTTAGAAATGAAATTTAATCAAATCGTTAAAGCCAATTGTGACAAAATAGATTTTTTCTATTTCCGCCCTTCAGGAAGCTACCCTTAATTTTAGGTCTGGATATCCAATTCCAAAATTACCTTGGGGTAACCGTATGAAAACCCTTGATACCAAGTCTTCACCCAATCGGTAAAATAGTTTATGCTATAGCCCGAGGTACAGACGGCATTGCGAAAACAACTTTTTCGAATTCGGAGGATCGTGAAACGTCGACATTCGTCAAAATCTTGAGTTCAATTTTTTTTACAATCACAATACTTGCTCTACCTGTAAGGTAGCGAGAAAGTAAAAATATTTATATTTGGTCCCCAAAGGTCAACATTTCATATTAAAATGTCGACTTCCAGTTTAAATTTTTTAGAGTGATAATCTTTATCTTATGTAATAGGTAGCCAACTGATTAAACTATACCAGCATATAGATCCAACTTAAATGTATAATAACCATTAAATATAACTCAATATTGATCTATTTTTGTATTTTATAGAACCCTAAGCACTTGTGGTAAACATTGGTTATGTTGGTCTACCAGGGCCAGGATTTTAATGACCTAAAATGTGTCAAAAAATGATTCATAAAATGACACTAAACAAGCCAACAAATTACTTTAAATTAACAAAAAGATCCAAAAAAGTGAATGCAAACTCTATGAATGCACAAGAATAAATTAAACGCGCACTTTACATGTGGAAACTAAAAAGTTAACAATGCAAAACCCCAATCAAACTTTCATTCTGTTAAAAAGTAACCATGATTTATATATATTATTTTTTGTGTGGGCATTTTTCCATGTGAACAATTTTTCGTGTGAGCATTTTTCCTGTGGGCATTTTTCTGCGTGGGCTTTTTTACATGTGGGCTCTTTTCCTGTGATTATTGATGACCATGAGGTTTTTCTGTGGGGAATTTTCATGTGCGCTTTTTTCCGGTCACCACTTTTCAGGCAATTATTTCTCGAAAATGTTATGTTCTGGGGAAATATTAGATCTCTAAACATATTCTGCACCCCTGGGCCAGTCTAACACAAGTGTGAAATGACACCTTTGACAGTTTGAATACTAAAGCTGGTCTAAAAATGTAATTTATTTATATACTGTACTGTAATGTATTTGTGATAAAACAAATAAAAAGTATAAATTTTAAAATTCCTAAACAAATCAGCCATGTTTGATCTGTGTAAGATCACTAGAATTCAAAGGTCATGTTGAATACATTAAATGCTGGCAATGAAATGAAACAATAAAATAATTAATAAGATACAGCAAAAAACAACGCAACTTCTTAATTTTGTTGTTCCGTTTACTTCCAGGATTTTAATTTACCGAGATATGAAAGCTAAAATCAGAGTATTAAAATAGTAGGATTAAGATTGATTCACTAGTATTTAGATACCAGCGAGAATTAGAGTTATTTAGTTTGACCACCCTAGTTTTCAGTAAACTACCCTTGAATACATTTTTCTTCATAGTTTTAGTGTTGTTACACCTTTTTTTTTATTGTTTAAATCACTTCCCACATAACAATTTTAAAGAAAATGGCTAAGATACAGTTTAGAATTTTCCAAAACAAATCATCAGTGTGTTACCCTAATCTCAGAACTAAAATTAAAATAGTGAATTATCCATAAGGTCTTACTAACAAGTTTAAAAGAAATCCATCTGACCATTTAAGCTTTAGACCTAGGTTCCAACAGAATTGTAAAACCATTCTTTTTTAGTTTGGGTGCAGATAAAATATCAAAATCCATCTTAATCTCAGAGTCAACATTTATCACTACCACAATGTTTATGTGTAACAGAACTTGCAGCCTTAAGTTTGCCAGTGAAATAAAATATTATTTCCTCTTTATCAGGTCCCCCCTTAGCATATGTGAGATTAGCCTCCCCACTAGCCCCCAAATTATTTTTAAAATAAAAATTATTGTTTAGTGTTACTATTGTATTTTGCCCTTTTATTCTAATTTTTAAAACTTGTTAGGCTTAAGAGACATTACTACAAACACTAAATATTTTACATGGCTAAATTACATTACCACCACACTCCAAGTAAAATTTTGAGCGTAGATATCATAAATAGATCATTGATGTGAGCCACTTAATGTAACATAAACATATGTTAAAGTTTAATAAAACTGGACACCTGTGGAACCAGAGCAATAAACGTATTAGGTTAAGCAAAACAAACCTGATGCAAACAATATTGCCTGTACAGCGAGTCTACTACACAAGCCTGCAAGCAAAAAGTTTCTACCCCAACTTGTTTTTTCCCGTCACCTCTGAAAGCGCATGATCCACCAAATCGCCGCTCCCTGTGCGGCAGCACTGTTCACACACCCCAAAGGGTGGTCCTGCACTTTATGAGTAAATAAAATAGTATATACTTGCACATTTTAAGTTCAATAAAGGTAATTATTGCTCTATTTAGCATTAGTGAAGAAGATCGTTAATATGCTCTAGTCCCAAGAAACTTAAACCAACTCATTTTAAATAGAAAGAGGAGGAATAGGACAGAAATAAACCAGCATTTTCCTGAAGATATATTGAGGAACACACAATCAGGAATGAACCCCTTAGATACCAAGAGTCCACTACACCACCGATGAGGCTGAGCTATTCAGTCCCTGGCTTACTGTAGTATTGCATCATGCATGTTCTGAGCAATGTTGGGGTCCTCTGTCTGCATCCAGAGATCCCCAGCCCCGGTACAAGAGGACCGACCAACTTCCATGTAGAAGAAGCATTCCGAGTGGCCACAGCGTCGAATACTCATCAGCTGTAAACCAAACACAAATATTTTGTCTAACTAGTGCCCCAACATTTTACAACAGTATTGAGTAAATAATAGTTTACAATATTCTATATGTACCATCATTTATACAAGGTATATCTCTATAAAGAAAACCTCCCTTTGTATTAGGAGTCGAGATGGGCCACTCAAATTTTTGAATCCTCGAATCCAACGAATCCTGACAAGTATTCAAGATTCGAGGATTCGATGGTCAAATCATTCACCTCATAAACAAAGCATAATATTTTGAATTTTATAATTCAAAAAATACTAAGTTAGGCCTACTTGAAAAGCACAACTAAATTCGTAATCATTTTTTGTAGGACAAGAGATAAACATGAATAAAATCTTATTTTTTTAAAAATAAAATAATTGTTAGGTATTGAAAATTTAACGTGCCTAATACCCTAACCTTCCACACCTATGGGAAACTTTAACACAACCGTTTCGGCGCATGCCTACTTCTGAAACTTTCACCTCATGAAAATTTTTGTAAATATTTTAATGAACACAATAAAGCTCTTCAAAAACTGAAAATCAAAACTAGAATTACAAATAAACTCGATATAAATAAAACAAATTATGGTTTTTTAAGAGAAATAAGAACACATTACACACAATACAAAGTCAGCCGCCATGATGTATATATTGACTCGCCAGTGGCCAGAATGATGATTAAATAAACATCACTGGTAGTTCTTACTACCCAACTGGTTTTAATTATCTACAACTATGAAAAGAGCCCCAATTAAGTTAATACGATCCTTAAGTTAGATTTTTGTTGGGTTTCATGAAAAATAAACACTGTCAACAATTAGACATTGATTAAACTGTTTATTAATTAATGCCTACCGGCCTACATATTCTATATAGATTATTTGTTTCGAATCGATTCAGGTAATCTCATCACTTAGTAAGTGTTATCGAGTTTTAAGAATCAAATAATGACTTGCTAATTCATAATTTGTTTTTAAATTGGTTTTAACTAAGGGTTAATTATTTTTTCAAATATGTTGTTGAATTGTAAAAATATTTAAACGCAATCATACCTAATAAAATAGGAATGAACATATTGCAAGTTCTGAAAATTGAAAAATGACAAGGGAATCGGACCCAGTACCTTTGGCTTAGTACGCCAATGCTCTAACCACTGAGCTATCCAGGAATCATCCTCGTGCCCAGGGTCATTCTTCACTCATATTTTAAGGCAGAGTTGCAAGTGTCGAATATATGTTAGTGTTTTAAATAGAATGTATTCTCAGAAATTGATATATCGTAAGAATTGAATATATTTCTCATTTTCTATGCAAAGATAGATAATAGATATAAAAGAAAATAATAATAATATCAACAATACATACATATTTAGGCATTATTGAGTTTACTATTTCTAATGTATGTTTAATTGTTAAGCATGTTTTAGTCTTTTTTTTTTAAATCTGTATTTTTATTTTAGCTTTCTTATCAAAATAAATTATAATACCTTATAATGATTAAAGTTGATCAAAAGATAACTAGGCCTAATCTGTTTGATTATTTCTCATGGTTTTTTAGAAAAAAAACCTCATTCTATCAAATCTAGGTGTTTTAAAATTGTAGATTAAGGATAGGGTTAGGCTAACATCAACTAGTAACCTTTTACATCTTTATTTAGAATAAATACAATGGTGCAGGGCTGCGAGCTATCTTCATCAAATTTATTCTTAGTAGTTTATTTTTCCTTTTTCTTTAGTTTTATCAATTTCCTTTATTATAAAAGATACCACTCTTTAGTATTCAACACAGTTAACTCCTCAAACAGGTTGGGGATAGGGAAGGGCATAGTAAAATGATTTAAATAATCGAATTAAATTTTATTTAGTTGTGCTGTTTTTGATCACTTCTCTGATTACTTCACTACGATATTAAAAATTTGGCTATTCACAATAATCAAAATAGATTTAAAAAAAAATGAATTATCAAATTTTAAATTTTATAGGTATATATATTTTCTATGGAAAATTAATAATTATTATGAAAATAATCTTAGCAATAGGTGAAAGTGAGACTCATACACTTGTCATGTTTCATAAGATTTGGAATTTTTAGTCTAAAAAATGGATATGATCCAGCTCTAGATTGAGGAATTCGTTTAAGAAGGCAGAATGATTGGCCCTAGCTAAATTTTGGAATATTTCAAAGAAAGGTGATTGGGGCATAACAGGAGAAAGTCTTTGAGTGGGTTTACTCACCGAGAATTCATATGCCTCGGCCTTCTCCTCTTGGGTCATCTTGACAAGGCTGAGTGTTTTATCTGTGAGACATAGCAGGTGCTGCCCTAGGATGTTACGGATGTTGCCCAAACCTCTCTTCTGGACAGTCACTTGCCAGACATGCTCTGCAATAGACATGGTTATGAGGAACTGTACTAGAACAAATGTTAGTGAAAGCTCTTGTGGATGTATTCACAGGTGCTAGACATAACTTCAGTAGTTAGTACCTATATATAACCACACTTGACAAATCAGGTAACTAACTGGTTTACTTCCTGGCAATGCTGGAGTCTCATAATGACCATATTAACTCAAAAATAAGCCACACTTTTTTCTCAAAAACATCCTTTATTAAACCTTAGTGTGACCTATAATCACACCCTTAGATAATACATAACAAATACTGTAACTTTGAGAACTAGATGTAGTTATATCACTATACATCAAAAGAGTTTATAATCTCTAGAGCAGATGGTGCTCTTTACTGTTTCAAAAACTTTTTTGAATATGTGAAACCTGACTCTTATAATAAAAATATAACTTCAATCCAAAATGGTTGATAAAATAGTCAAACCTTCTATGGCTGTTAGCGGGGTTGTGGAGTTAGAGTCGGAAGCAGTTTCGGGTGTAGTCAGGAGTAGGTAGAAAGGTACCAACTCAGACTTAAAAAAAACTTATAATAGTGTCAAACTCGATTCTTATTGCTATACATATAATCAAGGATCGATCTTAAAATCACGATTCTTAAAGATCTAAACTTTGATGGAATACAAATAAAAAATACGAACATTCAGAATTGGGTAGTTTTCAATGGTGATAATTATTAGTTTTAATTTATTATATGAATAGTTTATTGCATATTTACTCCCATAGGCATTTAGGAAATTTACTTATCCATAAATTGTAATCAAATAAATATATTTTAAGTTCAAATTAAACTAGGATCTGATCTGATGATCCACGTGTTGGTAATGATATGTTAGTACTTAACATTTTAGTGTTTATTAATAAGTTATAATTTTACTTTAATGTATTTTTTTTTATTAAGAATTAATATATAAATGTTTCAACTGGAGCAACAGAGTCCAAACATTTATTTTAATTTTCTACACATGGTGATATCCTCTGTTTTTAAATGTTTGTCATGGGCATACTGCCCATTATTATTATTAATATAAATTTGCAATTAATAGAGAAGTTCTAGTTAGAGTCGGGCAGTAGAAAAAGTAGAGGAGTCTGGATTAGGGGTTTGCAAACTTGGATTTTTTCATTCGAGCCAAACTCGAGTTGAATATTTCTAAAAGCTTCAGAGTTCAAGTATTGTATATTCATAATTTTAAAATGTTAAAAAGTATATTAAAACTAATGTTCTTAAAATATGAATGACACTTATTTTTATATATAGTTAATAATTTTGAAAAAAAAAAAGTTAAATAATTGAAATATCGGGTTTTAAATTAGAAATAATACTTGTAAAACACAATTTAAAATAAGAACACCACCCTAATAAAAATCTAATAAATAATTAACATGGTTTCAACACTCATGTCTTTAAGGACATTAAAATTACACTAACAATTATAGAATAAGTTAACAAAATCAATAATCGCATTATGGCATGGAAATGTATAACAGGATTCTTTAGAAACACTGTACAATGATGTAAAGTATGTGTACTTGAAGGAAACCAACCTGAAAGGATAGCTAGGTTAGGCCTACAGTAACCTCATGGCTTTTTTGGTGCTGACTGACAGTTGACAGCTTTGAAAAGTTACCAGACCAAATTATGTATCCCTATGCTGAGCCATATGATCTGAAATAACATGTGTTTAGCAGCTGTCACCTCTGACGGTCAAAATTTAGGTATATGCCTGAATGTTGACTGTCAAAAGTCGGCTGTGAGCTGTCAGTCGGCAACAAAGACGCCATGGGGCTACTGTAGATATAAACAAACACACTTCTCTCTTCATGTATTCTTAAACTTTTATACGTTCCACTTCTTCAAAACTTTCATAGTTGCACATTAGCTTGAATTTGGGGAATATTACTTATTCATTAATGTCTCTTAATATGAAAAACGAATATTTCCTAAAATTCAAAACAATGTGCAAATGTGGAAGTTTGAAGAAGTGAGAAGTGTAAAAGTGTAGAAAAAATAAATTAGGGAAGTGTTTGAGAAGAGTTTGTTTATATCTAGGTCTACCGAACTATCCTTTCAGGTCGGCTTCTTTCACTATCACTTTACATTATTTTAGTGTTTCTACATTGTTTTGATGAAAAGTTAATAAAATTGACATTCTAATTATATGCTTAAGTAACTTAATTCACCATATAAGAAAATGTAAGAATCATCTACAATTAAAAATTTGAAGTTTTTTTTATTTAATTTATTATTCTTTAGTGCAATCATGCATGATCACGTCTTCTGTTCCATCTCCATTCCTCTATACGCAGTTGCACATGCACGTTGTACAGGCTCTTGTTAAACATTTTATTGAGAAATTTACTTCCAATTCAATTTTTAATGCTTATAAAAGTTGATGCTGATACTTTAAGATTAAAAATACGACTAAATTAATATTTCCAGCAAACAATTTGAAAGAGTAAATGCTTTTTTAATTTAAATGTGGTAAGTTTGGTAAAATATGTATTGCAATAAATAAGATCAACATTGATTTTAAACAGGTTAATCAACATAATTATATAACTAAAGAGTTACTAAACCAGAGATAGTCTTGTGGCGAAACGTGTTAATTAATGTGGGTTATAAATATCTTAAGTTTGAAAACATTTAATATAATGATATATTCTTGATATTTAATTCAACGTAAATTATTTTAGAAAGGGACCAGGTAAAAATAGTAAAAAGAATCATTCAATTATTTAGCAATCTTCTTAGCTATTTTTATTTCCATTGCTTTGTCATGGCAATACAAGTAAACAACTTCAATCAAGTATAATTCAAAATGGACAAAAATATTGAAAACATTTTCTGGGCGGAAGTGATTTTACAGTTCTATTATGTTATTAATGTGAAAAGAAATTAATTTTGAACAATTTGTTAAGTAACCGAATAATTTATAAGTGGAAATGCTGATATTATCTCAATTAAATAAACTATGCTTACCAATGTGTTTTAATAATTTGACTATTAAGTGCATCAAGTGGAAGCTCGAAAATGATGATCCTACAAAATTTAAGCGACAAGCTCGGAATATGAGTACTGGCAGAGCCCTAGTCTGAATCGAAGTTTTAGCCTATCAACTCCGCAGTCCTGGCTGTTACTACTACTTTTCACAAATGTTTCTAGAGACTTCTGTTGCAGTCCATTGATTACTTGAATAAATACTTTAATTATTTAATAATTTGTTATAAAATATAACTATTATATTTCAACTTAATTTTACATATCATATCTCATGAAAAAACCCTAGACACAAATATTGTATCTAGAAATTAAGAAAAGGCAGTTTTTTAATAGCTTACTTACCTCACTTTTGAAGTCAGAATGAAATTGCTTTATTAATAAATAAGAATACACAATTTCATTTTAATGAGATGGATAAATAACACATTGTCTATCGTAATTAAATAAGTATCTCTCGGCAATGATTAAAACTTGGTTACAACAAATAAGAAATCTTTAATAACTAATAAGTAAAAAAAATGCAAAAGACAAGGTTATTTTTAGGGGGAAAGTGGTGTTATTTTTCTCAAAAAGCTATGATATCTTATGCTGAAAGCGATATTAATTATGTAAATACGAGTCAAATTAGTCTTAATTAAAAAACAATTAGGCCTTAAGTCCAGATAACAGTAGCACGCTTCTGGATACACAACATTCCACCAACATTAAGCTACTAGTATATGGTGAGAACAAATATTAGGGTCACTAAAAACATATTTTACAAAATTCCCTGACTTTTCCAGGTTTTCCAGGCAACATTTTTCAACTTTCCCTGACTACTTTTTCCAGTTTTAGTGGTGGAGGATGACTTTTGTTATTATTGATCACATATTTAAGAAAATTTTGTATCTACTAAACATAAACGGGTTTATCAGTTATTTTAAAAATTAAAATGTTATTTTATTTAGCTATTATTAACACTTGTTTTAGTGTTTTGTTGTGAAATTAATGAGATATTATAGACATATTTTTTAATTCCCTGACTTTTTATGATTTTTAGTTAAATTCCCTGACATTTCCAGGTTTTCCCTGTTTGTAGCCACCATGACAGTTAAGTTTAACATTACTCCCATACAGTAAATAAATGGCTGCATTATTAATCAAAGGTGCTATTGTATTCTGAACTTGCCCCAAAATGAGTACTGTATTATTTATGCCTCCATACCAAGTTATTTGTAAAATAAACTTTTCTTACATTGTTAACAATACTAACTCTCAAATGAAAACAACGGCATTGTAGCCAGATTATTTTCCTTAAGGTTCGTTCTTTTGTCTGTTAGAACAATGTTGTACGTCACAATAAATCTTTGAGTCAACTTTTGCACATGTCTTTTGCCAATTTGATATGAAAATTCCTTTTCCTTGGCCTTATTCAACAAAGTGATTACCTATGCTTGGTGTTTAGTACTTCCTGAAATTTTATACTCTCCTCTTTATATTTGTCTGATTTGATGTGTTTCACAGAGATACCTGTGGCCCCATAATCAGGGTTCTTACACACATATGAAACATAAATTTAAGGACTTTTCAAGGACTTTTTAAGGACTTTTAAGGATCAAAACTGTTATTTCTTGTACTGCCAAAAGCTAAACACGTCAATAAAAAAAATTATAAACCGTACCAAATTTTTAATAGATGGGAAACAATAACTTTTCACCAAATTTAATGAATAGATGAGACTATAAAAATAGAAATCTAACTTTGTTGTCACTTACTTCAGTCTCCTTGGTTTATTGGTTAGTGCAGTCATTCTATATTCAGTATTCCACAAGTTAAGTATGGATTTCATAATTTAACAATGTTTTCTGCTGGCACATGCTTTTCATTTACGGTATTTTATATACAGGAGTCTAAGCATGAATGTTTGTACCAACAATAATTAAAATATCGGGCCAAATAACATTTAAATGTTTTTATATTTATTTAACTTATCAGCTGCTTGTTGATGTCAGCCAGTGCAGCAGTTTTTTCTCTTGATGTTCTCCTGAAACTGTCAGACTTCGACATAAATGTTAGATTTCCTGTTGTTTCTGCTTGCTCTGAGAGTCTATCAGCAGATTTGATAAGTGTGTCTACAACAGCCTGAAGCCTTTGTTTTTTTGCTTTGAGTTCATCTATTTCTTCTGTGAAACTTTTCCTTTTTGAATTCTTCTGATCAGTTTCTTTCCCTCTTCGATTCGTCTCCAAATAACTTTGCCACTTTTGTCGTGCACCAGCAACTGAGATAACCAGGTCTTTGATGATTTCAATATTAGTAACACCACCAACTGATGCAATTTGTTGACAAATTATTCGCTGTGCAATGAGTGTGTGCTGTTGCATATTTTCCACTTCTATTTGCTTGTTTACAGAAAAACCTATCTCAACTGCTGCTTGACCATGTGATAGAATAAGTACCATTTTCATCACACACCACAATCTGTCATATTTTGTCCCAGGCTTAAAATTTTGAAATTCCAAATAAAAGCCAAACTCTGCAATAAATTCTTTATATGATGAAATTAATGCATCACATTCAGTTTCCTGAAGTATTTTAGCCTCTACTAGTATCTTAAGTACTGACACAAACTTGGTTGCACAGTTAGTAACCACATTCATATCTCGAGAATCCATACAACTAAGGTTTCTCACAATTGAGTACTGTAATGAGCACTTATGCAAGATTTTCTTTACTGTTTCAATAATAAAATCATGACATTCCATTCGCACTTGAAGAACATCCTTTTCTTTAACAATTTTTTTTTTTGTGGAGCAAATTCTTGACTCTGTTTTCTGCAGCGAATCCCAAGTTTATTTTGGTCACTGGCAGCTGGTTTTCTTTTTTCCCTACTTCAACTTTAACCAGTTTGTTACTGGTAGTTGCTTTATTCATTTCATCTTCCTTAGAATCTCTCCATTAAGTTTCTAAGCATTTTCAACCTGTCTCTTTCCAAAAATGGAAGCATTGGCGTATCAGTTTGGTACATTGTCAAAAAAAGGTTCTACTTGTTTTGCAATTGACTGAAATATTAATAGCTTTATAGGAGTCAATGCATCACTGGTCGCTTCTTTCACAGCTGTAAAGGATTTGGTGTTTGGATTGGGAAGTTTCTTGTCAGTAACTAACTGCACATATTTAGTTACATGAGGGCACATTTCAAGAGCGTGTGTTACAACAGTTGAAGACATTGCTATCAGTTACTTTCATGTAATCTTCTCTTCTCGTTGGTGTGTCCTTAAATAAGTAATAGAGGCTAGATAAAACTTGCTCCACATCCCAGGTTGATGATAATGAGCCATACTTAAAAGCACCATGAATGAATGATATGAGGCCCACAACTGCTGATATGAATTACTGCCATGTTTGTTTCTCTCTCTTCAATTGATCACACACCAGGTCATAAAATTTTCAATTGACATTTGGACCATCCATGGATAGTTGCAGTAGAGACTGTTTCGGAAGACCAATTTCAGAAATCAACTTTTCAAAGGAAGTGAACATATCTTCTGCATTAGCATGGCTCAGGAAATCTGAATGGATCTAACAAGACTGCACTTTATCTGCTTCCCAGTGGTGAATATGGTAATCTAACTGCTTCTCCTGAAGCTTTCTGTTGAGGCTTTCATCGAATAACAAAACATATGAATCTTGTTTCTTAAGCTTCTCCATGAGTGCAGACTGAAAATAAGGAGCAATGCCAAAACAACGTATATATGCACATTTTGTCTCTTCCAATGAAAAACTTTATGCAATTCCAATGTCGTAAAAAAAATTTTTAAATAATAGTCCGATATCTTCGCATGATTTGTATGAATAATGACTGCTGCATACTTTCAAGGTCCAAATAATTTCGGCCTTTAGAGTTTCCTGTCCAGTTAAGAAGAAGCTTACTATCTGCTGTCCTTGTGGTAGTGGTTCTGAATCAGGAGCCGCAAAACTCGAAGATTGATCTGGTTGTGTAGCACCGGGAAAATGGTGAATTCCTAAAGGGTTTTTATTACATGCAAGACTACAATGTTTTTTCCCATTCATGTGACTTGTTAAAGCAGACACCCCCATTTTGGCAATGTTAAATACTGAAGAGCATATGCTGCATCTGGTTTTGTTCCTGTCTGGCACTTTTACAAGCCATTCATTAAATTTAGGGTTATGTAACCACAAATCATTGAAAGTACAATTCCCCGGCATATTGGCATGTAAATAAAAACAAAACAAAGCAAAAGGCGCCTACCTTTACGTAACACACAGTATTAAAAGTTACAAAAAAAAATCCATTCAAGAATAATGACAACGGTTTATTTATCCATGGCAGATTACTTGCTATCACACTTTAATAAAACTTTCGTGTGGAAATAAACACAACGGCAACTAAGCAAACTGAACCCATACTTAAGTATTTACCATCGAAACACAAAATTTCACGGGATAATATTTACATACACCAAAATGGCGCAAACATAGATAATAGAGTTATAGAATGGCAACTCCCTGTAGTATGGCTAGAGCAGGAATTTGAGCGCTAAGGTGGTTGAAAGATGAACTAATAGCTATCGGCGGGCATTTTAGTGCAAAACTGTAATTATAGATACTTAAAGTGTTAATAGGTAGTAGCACATCTTCAAAGAATTATTACAAATGATGGTTTTAAAGCAACTTATAAAAAACTGGCAAATGCACAGGAATTGAGTTTTTAAATATAGGAAATTAGAGAAAACATTGTATTTCGACAGTAGCGCTAATGTATTTGACAGAGAAGTTAATTTTTCCCCTTGCCCCTATAGAGATCACAACCCATGAGTTGATGACGCGATAAGATAACAAATTAAACAAAACAAGCGGGAAGAGTAGTGGATAGTAAAATAAATAGCAGAAAATAGCTAACGCTTGATCAAAGAGCATGCGCTAGATATTTCATGTCCCAGTACATCTTAAATCTCATTCTTTACAACCCTTTCAAAAATTAATATTGAAACCTGGAAATTCCAGGACTTTTCGAGGCTCAGAGTAATTTAAGGACTTTTCCAGGCCTTGAACACACACACATTAAATTCCAGGTCTTTCATAGACCGTAAGAACCCTGCATAATACAGTAACGTTACATAACTCGCATAAAACTGTCACCATTTTTCATTAATATTGTATATTTAAATATTTATTAACATATTCGGAGGGAAATCAAATATAAATATGCAGATGACATTTCACACTTAGAACTCAATATCATTACTTTCAATTTTTACAAATAGCAATATCGAAATAATCTATTGTCAATCCATATTTATACCAAATATGACCGCCTGTAGAAAGGTCCATATGTAATAAGTGTCCTTACTTGGACCCAGCAAGAAATTTTTAAAGGCTGAAAACAAAAAAGTTGTTCTATCGAAATCGAAATTTAAGTATCATAATGTATAAAAATAGAAATCGTGATTTTTAAAGTCAAATTTTAAAAAAAAGAACCCTAAATACTCATTATCTATGATTTGTTTTATACCATTAAAATCCACTAAAACTGATACTATCCAAAACGGCAGCCATGGCATAGTGCTATCACCAGTGTTATCAAGTTCAAAATTATATTGCATGATGTGGTATTTGCCAAATAACAAAGAAATTGGGTTTATTTAAGGGAAAAAAACACTTTAATTTGTGATATTGCAATTGTGAATTCTGCATGTCCCTACTAATCATTAAAGTAAACGAATATCAGGAAAGCTAAAGGATTCATTTTTAGACATAGATATATTTTTCCTCTATTCAAAAATGGCTTATTTTTAGGTCAATATGGTACTAGGTGAATGCAAGTTCGGCCTCCTCTTTGTAAGAATCCTCCTCACTATACTGGATCTATACTCACCAAATGTAGGTTTCGGCTGCTCTCCATCAGGAATCTCCTCACCATGTTGGAGTGACAACAGAGCCTTAAGCCAAGCTTCCAGGTCCTCTTCGGACTCCAACACCAGACAAAAACAGTCATCCTTTGTGTAGAGCGCGATGACATGCTTGTGCTTCTTGTCTAAACGACGGTTGATATTGAAGCAGGTCTTCAACCTGATTGTCCTGAGTCACATTCAGCAAGTGTTATAACAAAGTAGTAGTGACTATAAGCTTTGCTTATATGATCTTTAGGAAATTATGCAGTATTTATTAAATATTAATTTCAAAATCCTACTTTGCTAATACCTGTAGAGTTAAGTTAAGCAAGGATGTTATTATAGCTTAAGTCAGAATCTGAAGAAATTTCTGTTAAATTTCAAGTTAAGTTCTAAAAATAATTTAAGTTCAGCTTCATTTTCTTTTCTCCCTCCATCTTTGCCAATTTCTTCATATAAAGTTGTCAGACTAGGGGACCTATTCTTTATGAATTTCAAATTGTGTGACACAAAATGTCAATATTTCTACAGTTGCATTATTTTGTTTCACTGTATGATTTATATCAGTGTCATCCAATCCACAGCCTAGTTTATTTAAGACCACATATCTCGAATTTTTAAATAAATATTAGAAAGAGGTGACACAAGATATATATGCTATCAAAATAACTTGCAAATCAATGTGGACCTCGTCATTTCACTGACTATATTGGTATATCCATAATACTATGATATTGAACTTGTAAAATGGTTCTGATTTTTAAGTAGTATTATTATTAGTACCGCGTTTTACCACCCGTTCAGGTTATATGCACTTACGCTAATGTGTAATGGTAGGGTGATTGTGAGATGAAATGGAGGACCTACAGTTTAACGTGGGATCCGAACAATGGTGGAGGCCTGGCATTCCATACATTCACAAGTTGTGATTAATACACGTCTTGTCAGAGGTGGCGGAAGGGTTTGACAATCAGATAAATCTATGCTGGGACCGAGGATTGAACCCCGCACAGAACTCCCAGTATAGAAGTCAGACACCTTGTCCCTAGACCGCCATGTCACCTTTCTTTGATTAAAATTGTTATTAGTGTATTAACATTATTACTACTTTTTTTGTCTTGTGGCCCAGTATGTTTTGTGGAGTAAAACTTATAATGATTTACACCATACACATAAAAATGATCTTTCTTCAAGTATGCAGGTTTGGATGGAATATTAACGTCTTTTCAGGCATTTTACTCAATTTGGAGCTAAAACAAATATCTTTCTGCATTATACATAATATACATGTGTGTCAATTTTATCATGTATGATTTCCAAATACTCTTTTTTGGCCGTATAACGTGCCTTTACACCTGAAGAAGAATCCTCCCCCAACATCAATGTTCCTGTCGAACTTGTCCTCCAGGACTTACCCCATGTATCCAGGTATTAAGAGACAAATACCTCCCATACAAGAATCTAAGCTACAGCGTTCTTAGGAGGTGGTGACTGTGTGTATAAGTAACAGGAACTGCCTGGATACTGTTAACTTACCTCTTGGGGGCATGATGAGATTTCCACTTCTTCTCACTGTCATAATATTCCAGACGGGCAGAACTATCAGAAGAGTCACTCGGGTCTGCCCTCAGTACAAAGAACTTCTTCCTCAGTGTCTGGACAAGAAACAACATAAGATAAACTACATTAGCACTTAGTACTAACTAATTATATTGGACTACAATCTGTTTCTAAGACCACTTTGTGACATCTTGTGCAAACTCTGGAAATTACCTTAAAATTCTGTGTAACATTGTTGCCAACTTTCCACTTCTTCAAGTAGCCCATCTTAATCACATCATCGCGGCGATCAATTTTCTCAGAGTCCTTCTCACCTGTAGATGAAGAACTTTTTACTGACGACATGGTGGGGGTCAAGCAGGACTACAGCTTGGAATATTTTACTGTCTGGAGAGGTGAGGCCATTGTGACAACTGAAATATTAATAATAATAACAATTACATGGTCCGAAAGGAGGTGAAAAGCACAATGTTTCAAAACAATATTAAGGTTAGGTCTAATCTACCAGCAGAGTTTGCTCATAGTAGCATGAATGATTTCACTCAGCTCAGAATTAAAATCTTGGAAAGGTGCATTAGGGTGTTTTCAATTTTTTCTATGATAGTGCATTTACTTAAAATGCACCTTTATTCTGTGTTATTGGATAATTAACTGGATAGTTAGGCAAACTACAAGTTAAATTGTAGGTTGGTTATGTGCTTTAAATCACATAGGCCTGGTATTAAAGTAAAGAAATTGAGATAAACAAATTGAAAAAGATGAATAGAAAGAAAGAAACAGAGAGAAGAGCAACATAAGGAGATATAAGATAAAAAATAAAGAAATAAAGAGAAACAAAATAAATGCACAAAAAAAGTGAGAAATAAAGTTGAGAAATAAAAGAAAAATAAAGAAACTATTATGATACAGTTGCACGTTGGGTGACAATTAAAACGTTATTAAATTATACTGTGAGATAATTGGTATTTGTAGCCCCGTGATCGAGCACCAATTATTTTGATGTAAGTTCTTTTCTATGATGTCGACACGAGTGTGCTTTACTGTGCACTCATGCTGTTATACGATCTGATTACTTATGATTTTTATTTTATTAAATAAATAAGACCTTCAATGTTGCACACGATTTATTAAGATGATTTCACCTTCAGCACTGAAGATGTAATATTAGATGATACAGTTTTAGTTGAACTACAGATTATTTTTCCATGACATTATACGTTTTGTGTTCTGAGTATCATGTGCTGTGTAGAACTGTGTCACCACTATCTATTCATATGCACAAGCAACTTATATATGACCTACCCCTTGCCTCTTGGACCTCTTGTCAACAGTGTCAAAATCAACTAATAGAAAGAGTCCTGGCAACAGGGTTGTGAAGGCTAGCTTCCTATTGGATAGAGGGAGCTAGCATGACTTGCTTTTTTGGTAAACACTATGGAGTTAATCTTTGAAAGAAAAAATAAGTTTAATGGTGCAAGACTTTGACATTATTTCTGAAGAGTATGTGATTCTCCATGGATGAAGTATTCAAAGGATATTTTACATACAATACTTTAAAGAAAGATGCACTTCATCCATGACTTTTTTAATATATGAGAGGAGTCCAGATCAGTATCATTACAAAACCATTTAGGAAAAACTACCATCAGTAGGCAGTAGACCCAATCAGGATACAAACCCATATATTTCAATCTTCAGAAAGCCAGTCTAACGCAAGAGTGATGCCTTAGACCATTCATCCAATGAAGAGGGTTACGAGTGTATGAGAGAAGCTTCAGGTATGTTTTTGCAAGAAGCTCATTGTAAATTGTATACTTGGCTTATTTTAAAAAGTTGTTAGTAAAATAACTAATCCATTGTCACATTGTGCCAAGTGCTTCATATAATTTTTAAAATAATCAAA
Organism: Timema douglasi; assembly: GCA_901482245.1. Taxonomy (NCBI): domain Eukaryota; kingdom Metazoa; phylum Arthropoda; class Insecta; order Phasmatodea; family Timematidae; genus Timema; species Timema douglasi. The sequence continues at coordinate 152,804 of CABEEJ010001455.1, forward strand.
ATGGATTAAACACCCAAGCTATTATAGTTTTTAATTGTGTTTATAGCCACATTTAATTATAATAGTCACTATACTGGGTATTCCCGGTTTAAACGATAAAACATTGGGAAGTGGTAGTGGATCACAAAACTAACTCAACATTTATTTTGTAGAGTTGCTAGTTTTCGGTTTATTTTTAAGAAAAGAGCAACAAAGTGAATAGGTAGATATTTTTTTTTAAAAAAGTATTAATTTGTTCAAATTTATGGCCTCCAGCCCGGAGACAAGCATTGCACCTATTAATGACAGAATGAGTGGTTGGTCGACATTGTGCGACCGTTGTTTGTTAGCACATTTACTTTATCCTTTGTCATAATGATTGAAGGTCACTGTCAGGTCCACTTCATAAGCCTACTTTATTTTCTTAAGAGCTCAATAGACAAACAAAATCTAGTGGGGTTAAATAAGGCAAATGCAGAGGCCAAAACACAGGTCCAGCATTACTGATCCATCTTTCAGGAAAATTAATACTAAGCCATTGCCGAGGACCTCCCCTGAAAAGGTTGTTTTTATTTAGTTTTTTGCTGTTTGTGCAAGAAAAAAGATAAAACGAGCAAATCTCCAAAATACAGTTTGAGTTAGTTTTTTGATCCTATACAGTACCAGTTTCCAAAGTATAGCTGGCTAACCCGGGACACCATTTATAGAGGTAAAGCAATGGTTACATCGTTATGAGTATGGGTGAAATGGTTTTGGACACCACATATCTGATTTATTTTTATTAAATCACTTTTTGACTTATTTAATTAGCCTAAGTGTCGAGTTTTATCACAATTAAAGTGATTTAGAATTATCTTTAATAATTATTTTTATTTCCTAAAAAATCAATGCTTTACAATAGGCATGTCAAAACTCATGGAACTATCCATGAGTTTGTGTGGGCAGCAGGCTTCACGACAAACCATCATGTGGTAAAACCCATTTTTATTTTATATTTGTAGAAGAAATAAAACATTTTGGAGTGAGATATTTAGGAATTTTTCATAATTTGGAAAGTAGGCCTATCTTACATGTGAGGTTTGTGGATCAAATTTGTACTCTTTTTTCAACATGTATCAGTTTCCAATAACTTTGTAATTTGCAAACCAAATATGTTTGGCAGCACATATACTTATGTTAACTAACAATTGTTTTCTCACATGAAATGCAATCAAACACTCGAGAGTTCTCATTTCACAGACACACATTTATCGACAATTAAAAAAAACGGCTTTAGCATCAAATTTAAGGCCTGATATTTCATACCATTACTGCAAATATAAGCTTAAAAAATTTTGATCAAAAAATTTAGGGTTAGTCTTAATGTTTTATCTAGAGGGACTATTTTTTTTTATAAAGCATAAGGTAATGAGATAGTAATAGTAAGAGTTGGATTTATTTTACTTAAGATGATGACAATAGGCGTGTCACACATTTTTTAGTGATGTCCCATCAGTATTTTTAATGTTTAATGTGGCCCTTATTATCAAACTAGTTTGACACACCTGTGTTACAGTCCCAGCAGGTAATTTAAAGTTTGATACCTAATAATTTACACTTTGCTAGCTTATAATTATGGTAAAATTGTTTATCAGTTTAAAACAGCAGTAATTTAGCTATCCAACAATATGGTTAACGTGTTAATAATAATAAACTCATTTATAATTGGAGTTTCATGTCTGCTTTCTCATGAAACTACCCAGCACTGAAAACATTTAATCGATTTTACTTAGGCTACAGCATTTAGTTTTTGACCCAATTTTTGTAGTCTTCATGTCCCATCCCAAAACAGTGTAGGCCTCTATTGGTATGAAATATTTATATAAGTCTAAAAATTTGGTTAGCTGTCCAAGCCATGACAGACTAGAACAAAACAAGAAAATATGGAAGTGATGTACTCGAGGTGTGAACAACTGAATCAGAATGACCCACATTGATGCTGTCAGCAGTGTTTGCAAAAACATGTCAAAACACACAAACTTATTTCCTTGTAACCCATTTGAAATGGATGACAAAAAAAAAAAAATTACAAACACTTGTTTAAAATAGTTTGCAAACATATTCCAAAGGGTTTAAGAAAAACATGTAAAAACATTTAAGAAACAAGAGCAACATTATATGCATATAATTATAGGCACTAGACTAAATTTGCAAACATAGTTTCCGGAAAATGTTTCAAAGTGCAATATATATAAAAAGGTAAGCCTACTTGATTAAGTTCATGTAGGCCTAATAGTTGGCCAGTAGTAGTTATCTTTGACATATTGTCAATAATGACAGATGCATTGAAAATGTCCAGTTTATTTAATGGAGTTATCCGACTGTTTTGGTTCTCTACTTCTCTTGGGACTTAAGTAGATGAACACCAGTATTGTGACCTTTACACCCTCAATTATTTGTCTGTTCAACAGAATGATACAAAGACAAGGAAGGCTCACCAAGGCATCAACAATAATAATAATAATAATAAACTTAATGATATAATCTTTCAAATAAATATTTCTAGATTTGTTAAGTTTGATAGGCCCTTTAGCCAAGCATTTGAAAGACCTAAGTTACCATATCGTATGGTTAAAATTTATGAAACTCTAAATTTAAATTAAACTAAAAAAAGAGTATTTTTGTGAGTTAACACCCCCATCTGTTATTGAAATATTAGCCACACCCTTTAATCTAATTTGCAATACCATCTCAAGAACGTTATTGTATTTAATAACATACTGGTTCCTAGTTATTTTTCCTTGAGTATAACAAGACTTGGCCCCACATGTCAAATAACACCCCACCTCCCCACCACCATAAATAACCGCATGATAAACACCAAAACAATTTCAATAATTTGACTTTGTATGTTAAAAATAAAAATGATCCAAATTGGTGTTTTTTTACAGCTTCATTCCAATAAATCAAAAACAATAATACCATATAAAAAATAACTCACCAATATTTTGAATTTTGAATTCTAGGTAATCTCTTCATACACAAAATTTGAGAATAATAAGTTTTAGGGCATCACAAGTTCAATTCTTTGCAAGATTGGTATGTAAAAAATGATACTTATTTCAACCTATTAAACCATGACACTATAGTTGGCCATATTTATAATTTTCCTAGAACTAGCCCGTCACATTCTTCCAAGACTCGCCGTTTAGTCACATCAATGGGGGAAAACGAGTAATCAAGGGCAGACGGGTAGGGTTCTTTCATGCGCAATAGGGATGGGAAAAACTGCTCCTTTAGTGGAGCAGGAACAATCTGTTACTGCTCCACTACTGGACCTGTTCCTTTTACCTGCTC
>CABEEJ010001456.1:0-14004 GCA_901482245.1 Timema douglasi
ATTCACAAAAAAAAATTAATATCTTAGTTTTTTGTTTTCAATAAATGTTATTTTTTTAGAAACTCACTGTAAAACATTGTGTATTTCCTTTTATTATATTATTATGCCCGTGCGAAGCCGGGTTGGGCTGCTAGTCGAAATATATTTACCATCGAGTCGATCCGGAACCGAAACCTATAGCCGAAATTACAGTATTGTTTAAGTATCCCCAAACGGAAACAGACATTTAAAGACACATTAATTTTAATTATGAAACTGGAATTTGAAATGATAAATATTTTTAGGCTCATAAAGGTTGTTAACGATTTTATTTATGCCCTTTTTTTATAAATCTCAATTTGATTTAGAAAAAATATTTTATTTTTTTATTTTTGCGAGGTAAAATATATTATTTAACTAAGGGAATAAAAAGTATAAGCACTAATAAGCTCAGATTGGTGAGGAATGATTATGATCACATTGTGTAGTATATTACCATTCTATTCTGTAGGGAAAATGTTTATAAAGCTGTATTCATATTTGAGTGACATAAATATTAAATAATTTGTAACTGGGAGGAGGGGCGGAAATACTCATAAATTGTAATCACCCCATTTGAAGAGAACAATCGTTTTCCACTCTTTCTTATTCTTATTATTTGTGGTAAACAAATTATAATTATATTAAAATTATATTAAAATTAAATAATACATTTTAAAAGAAATACCCAACTCTCTATTTTCTGAATTATAATGTTCATTAATTTACTTTATGCAAATAGCTTGTATTTTATTGTATACTATTTTTAATATATACATTTAAATTAAAACTGTTATTATTGTAATAACTAGTACAAACAAATTTTAAAGAACGGGATCATAATTAAAAAACTAATATGGAACCAAAAAGAACAGGAACCGGTACCTTTTAAAATATTTGTATAGTAAAAAGGAATAAGAACAACTGATAAATATTTTTGTTCGACTCCCTGCTATATATTTACTTCCTGAGCAAAGATAGGAAGCTACGGGTATTAACAATACTTAGTGTCAGTGTTCTTGCCAAGAAAGAAGATGGTCGTGTCGCTTTTTGCAAAAAACACACTTTACCGGAAGTTACGAGTCCAGTTGGGTCGTTTCAGCGAATTAAGCAGTACAGTGGAAGTATTCATAAGATTCTGTTTTGTTCCCCCCTCACTCCCCTCTATCACCGTGTAGGCTGGAGACGCCCTGCCTTGCGTCCTCCCCCCCCAACCACCACCCTCACTCACACACTTTCTCTCTCCCTCACCCTAACAGCCTGGCCCAAGTGGCCTGTTTGAAGTGGTCCCTGGCGGCTAGAAAACGTAACTACGGCACGTGGCAGACGTTCGTCCGGGAAGTTTTGACCTTCCCCCACCACCTCCTTCCCAAGACAGCAGCCACTACACCCTCCACCCCTTCCGTCAACCTTTCAACCTCTCTCGATATACGAACTAGGAGGGTCAGAAGGGAATGAATTCGAGTGGTATCATAAACCCAAGTGTGTGCTTTGAGACATTCCGGTTAGATGAGCATACATTAATAAAATATTTTAGATCTGAGGCTTAATAGGAGGCAAATTTACTTATGGACAAAGTGTAAAAGTTTGGTTAAGATATTCATGAGTTTTATATTGTTATTTTTAAATCCTACTCTAATGATTTCAGTCTTAATTTACTTATACGCAATAGGAGACGTCTTACACCATATCTCAGACGATAGTGCACCCTACCTATTAAGGTAATTGAGTTCTATTTCTAGCATGGCTGAAAAATTAAGCATGAATATAATTGAAAAAAAACTTTTTGGAGGACTTGATGATGTGTTTTTTTCTAGAATACAGTTAGTGTTTAAGTCGTGTGCTGATACAACCAGTTTATTCAAAACGCTTACTTTAAATATTTTAAAAACTAATTTTAAAATAGGAAAAGAAAGGATAGAAATAATGAATGTACAGTTCCAACGCACCCCTGTTCAAAGTGTGAGAAACCACTTGCTAGTGTAAGAAATAGTTACAATCAATATACGTGCCCTCATTTATGTTATTAACACAAGTCTCAACTGGACGTGTAAATTATGGGTAAGAATTGTTATATGGCTAGAAGATTGGTTTGATTTTTTAAATGTACTTGGCTTGGTTTTGAACCGAGCTCCGAGTTGGAAAATTGCATCGAATCAAAGTTGCAAACATATTTTGTGACTCTCAGTAACTCTTTATTCTCGAAATGATTCTAAAATTTGGTATGATTAAATTCACTTTTTAATTAATGAAGTGATAAATAATTACTCTGAATTATACTGAGGTAGTGAATATATTAACGCCCATAGCATAGTGTACATCTAAATTATTATATTGATTTGAGTTAAAAATAAACATATTTAAAATTGAGGCTGAGTGGCTAATTAATGCTCAAAACGTATAAAATTTTGTCTGTTAAAAATCCACCGCTCTATATGATTAGGCTAGCTTATTACCTCAATTTAAATCATGAAATCAGATTCGTTAAACACCAAAAGAGACAGCTTATTACGTTAATGAACTAAAGATCTTTATAGAAATTAAAATCAGTTTTTACTTGTATTTTTTCATAATTTAAAAAATACGAAATTAATATTCAATTAATATAAAAATGAAAACCTGGACATTGGAATAGAACCTGGTCGCACCTTTGCATGCCAAAACCTTAACACTAAGCTATTACAGAACTTGTTGTTTTCAGGGCAATTTCTTTTTATTTGTTGGTGTATTCTCTTTTGGGACAGAAGATTGTTTGTTCGACAAAGAATCGACTGGTCCTGGTGGATTACACCATTACTAAAAAATGAATACTGGTAATATTGGCGAGATGATGCTTACCTTCACGTTATAATGGGAAAGGGATCTATTATGCTTTTAATTTTTTCGGAATTATCAACTGTACTGACTATATAAAGAATTATATACATCTAGTTATTGATACATATCGTCATCTGTGACCGTGAATTAGATGTACATTGCCCTAGATCACTGTTGATGAAGCCACCATGGATTGAAACTAAACCGTGTTACTTTGGATGGTTTTACAAATGTGATTTACCCATGATCTCTCCAAATTAACGCAAGTGAAGTTACTCTAAATTATTGTGCTCATTTTTAACCCATAGATTTAGCCGTCAACCATCCCACGTGTTTCATGGCTTAATTAAACCAAATTGAATTGTAAGACTCAAAGATTATTAACGACTTAATCTAATGGGATTAGTGCATCTATCTGCGATTATAGATAAGACTTCTGATCTCCAGGAACATATTCACTCATAACAGTCAAACACATTTGCAGAAAGCTATAGTCCAATTTTCATAGAAAAGGTCGTTTAGAAAAAAAAAATACTTTTTTGTGGTCCAATTTGACAACGTTTATCTTTACTGAACTGGTATTTTTGAGGTTATATAATACCTAACAATAGTTAGCTGCAAATCAAATTACTGAACGTATTTTTACCTAAAATTAATCTTTATTAAATAAATGAGATAAATTTCTCCCTGCAAAAGTTGGAAAATTTCTTTTTCTGTTTGGATTTAAAATAAATGATACGGAACTCCGCGCAAGCTTTCTCGCTCTATTGTTTGGAAATCGAGATATTTACTTGAAATTCGTAATATAATATACATTAGCAAACCCGAAAACAAATTGCGCTAGACATACATAAAATATTTTTTGACTCATGGTTTTTAATTTAATAATTTTATTTTTAACTAATTAAAGTCTTAATTTGTATATTTGGATCAATAAAAAATACCGATATTGGGTATTAAAACTATGATTTCCGATTTTAAATTTTCGACATTTCTTTAGGGGTTGCACATTTTATGGTTATTGCATTGCTAATAAATTACTCGTTTATAAAATTTGACAAATAAAACGGGTAAATATTGACTATTAAATATAAATTGTTAGAGATAGAAATTGTTTTATAAACACTTCCCCTAAGAGTTTTAAAGAAAGAGAACATACACTTTTTGAAAGACTTGCTCATTTCTTACTCTATGGCATTAGAGAGGGTAGTTTACTTAAGGGCAAAAAGAGAAAAAGTCGATTTTCTCAAAATTAGCTTTAACGATTTTGATTAAATTTCATTTCCAAACATATATAAATATCTCAAACAAAATGGCTACGCTCAATATTTCGGCAAAATGACTTTAAGGACTCCGGTCTGATAAGTAAATTAACTCTTTTTATAATAAATCATAATTTATTGGAGATATGAACTTAATTATCATTACAAATATGTAAGTATACTTATGAAACAAATATTTTATTTGAAGCATATTTTTATAAAACCAGTAACTTTAAAGCTACATGCAAAAGTATATATAAACTTTTCGAAAACTAAAGATAAATATTGCGACCGTAAAAAAAATCTAACCTGAAATGTTGATGGGTGTCGACGTCTCATGACCCCCCAACCCTAAAAAGTGGTCTTTGCAATTCCATCTTTCTGTATGTGTGTTTAAACTTAAAATATAGAGTAGTTTAACAAAGGGCGAAAAGAGAAATATTGATTTTCTCAAAATTGGCTATAATGATTTTGATTAAAATTCGTGTCTAGGCGTTGATTAAGATTATAAATATACTGACTATTTTCATTTTACCATGAAAATTACTTTTAGGATACCTTACAGAAGCCGAAATTTCCGTATCTCCGCAACTATTTGAGATATTAAATAACTTTTGTTCGTAAAATTGTTGTACTATTAAAAATAAAAAACTTTTTTATGAAAAATATTTTTATAAAACCAAGAGTGTCTGAGATATTGCCAATAAATTAATACAATATTGTAAGTTTTAGTTGTAAAGAGATACTACTTAAGTTTTAACGCAATAATTCTCCAATGCCATGGATTAATTAAACATAAGTTATTATTATTATTATTAGCACCGCGTCTTACTACCAATTCGGGTTATACGCACTTACGCTAATGTGTAATGGTAGGGTGATTGTGAGATGAAACGGAGGACCTACAGTTTAACGTGGAATCCGAACCACGGTGGAGGCCTGGCATTCCCCACATTCACAAGATGTCTTTTCAGAGGGGAAGAAAGGGGAAACATAAGTATATCTCTCAAAAAGTTCATGTTGTTTTTCCTTAAACTATTTAGGAGAAATGTATGTACAACATAGATCTAAATCCATTTCAGATTAAATATTCAATATTTACAATTTTTTATTGTTTGAAATTTATAAATGATGAATTTAATAGCAATGCGATGGCATGAAGATTAGCAACACCAAATAAAATGTCGAAAATTTTAACTGGAAGTTGAAATTTTAATACGATATGTTGACCCTTGTGTACCCAATATTGATCTCTCTTTTTTTTCGGTCTTAACATAAAAATGAGGACATGAATTCTTTAAAAATAAAATTATAAAATTTAAAACCGTGACTCAAAAAATGTGTTACATAGGTATAGTGCAATTAATCCTGGGGTTTACTATTTCGTTTCACATATATTACGAGTTTTGGGTAAAAATATCTCAATTTTTAAACAATAGAGTGAGAAAGTCCGTGTGGAGTTCCTTACCATTTATTTAGTTCATAACATTGATGCCTAGGCTTAAGGGGTACATCACCTGTCACTGAGTTTTATTAATAATTATAAATAATTTCTTCTGTTATAAATTTGATAATCCATATAACCAAGATTTTGACTTGTGTTTGATCCAATATTTTTACTTGATATTATTTATTTTTATAAATTTGTATTTATTTCTGTCCCAGTTATTCTTAGCTTATCAAAAGATATTTATTAAAATAGCAGGTACTTAATTTTGTTTATTTGGAAGACTCCTAGTGGTATAATGTTTAGGCCAAGTCTCCAGAAGGTTTTAGCGGCTGGTAAAAGCTCGGGAAACACAGGTTCAAGGCGTCTCTTTAGCAATATATTGGATTTTCGGTGTGACGGAGGAGTCTGTTTTATATACCCTTTTGAGTGTAGTGAGGCAGGTTAATCCTTAGTGATTTTACACTCTCTCTTAATGAAAATTAGGGTATATCTCCTTTACATTCAACTTTAAACATACCTATCCCATTTTGTGTTATCATGTGGATAGAATGAAAGAGTAATAGGACGCGGTTGCCCCCTCAACAACAACAAAAAGTGCTTTATGTATTCAACTTTTAATTTTTAATGTAACGAATATAATTATGAAGATATTTAATACACATAGATTTTTTTCCTTAGAAAATAATGAAGATTGTTTTATTTTATATTGGCGTAGTTATTTTATTTTACACGTCTAGTTAATAGCATATGCCGAGTGTGTTGTTATAACTGATAAAGTTTCTCAAGATTCATACTCCCCACACCCCTTTCCACCTATTTCAAAACTCTTATATAAGGGAGGGTTGCTCTACTATCACTCCCACCCTCGTTATATTTGTACAATCAATATCAACTCTAGAATATTTCAATTTTTTTTTTGTCACTTCCATCGCTTCCCCAGTGGATCATAGCAATCCTCCTCCTGTCATTAATACACCAACACATCAGTAGAGATACCAGTTGAACTTTGGAACGGGAGGAATATATAATAACACAAATAATAAAATAGGTTTCAGTGAGTGCACAGATTCACGTTTCACTGGATATATTTTTTTTATCACCCTTTCCTTTTTTTAAGTACGTACATAAATAATTTTGATTTCCCTCCATAAGGGCTCTTCAGATTTTTTTTATTATTTTGCTTAGGGGAAATTTTATCGGGATAGAGTTTGTATGTTGAAAGCTTTATAAATTTAAGTACTTTACTATTCCCCGATTTGAGGATATAATATGTAAAATGTTTTTATTACAATATTTTAAAATATATTTTGTTTGAAATTTGTTAACAATTTTTAAAAAATCTTAAAAGAACGTACACAATTTCCATACAGAATACAAATATTTTTGCTGCCAATATTGATACTATTTCCCTATTTTACTATTGTTATTTAATACGTGTATATAAAATATATCACAAAAAACAACTGCAGATACTATGAATTATCTTATGAATATGTGAGCTTATACCTACAGTACCCCCATGGCTTCTTTGGTGCTGACTGACAGCTCACAGCTGATTTCTAACAGTAAACATTTAGGTATATACCCAAAGTTTGACCGTCAGCAGTGAAAGCTGCTAAACACGTGATTTTGCAGATCATATGGTTCGGCGTAGGGATACATAAATTGCTCTGGTAACTTTTCAAAGTTGTCAGTCACCACCAAAGAAGACATGGGGCTACTGTAGCAACCTTTATAGCTGCAGCTGCTCTTCTTATGAAAATTAAACTATACATAATATTATATGCATGTGATTCGTTGGCAGTATTAACTACCCAGAGCATTAATATAAATTCTAAAAAAGAGTAAATTTTAATGAAATATATCAATGTTTTTCTTGACTAGACTAACAATATTTGGTAAAAAACAAAAAAGGTACAATTACATTGGAATTGAACTCGCATCACAAATTGCAGAGAGCAAGAGTATTTATTTATCTCTCTAGAAATACGCTGAGATATTTTAGATTTTAAATAAGAGTTATGTTGGAAATATTTTAATAAGTATAATATCATGTTTAAAATAAATCACATTACTACACTTATTAAACTTCAAAGATACAGTTTGTTAAAAGTATCAAAGATAATGATTGTGTTGAATATATACAGTATTACTAAAAATTAAGTAGATAGAAATACCTATCCGAGAGAAGCAACAATAACCATCAATGGAACAAAAAGGTGTTATCTATAACCTAACCATAGCGAAAGTATAATTTTTAATCAACAATATTATTAACCATGATTTTTCCACAATTATTTTTACCATAGGTAAATATTACCATTTATTTTAATTGTATTTAGTTTTTTTTATCCCCACGTCTTACTATCCGTTCTGCTTGTACACCTAAGTACTAATTACGCTGATGGGCTAGGAATTGGGAAGGTACAGAGGAAGTGAACCCATATTTTCGTGGAAGGAGAGTGGAAAACCATTTAGGAAAACCACTCTCATTTCATTCAAGTAAGATTCGAACCTCAATCTCCCCGTCCTCGGAAATCTAGATCAACACGAAATTAGCGCGTTAGCTAACTACGCCTCCCTGGTGTGTTATTATCATTTACATCCTGCAATACTACTAGTAAATATAAAAAGCCTAAATAAGAATTATTTTTTAAACGGTTACTATAAATTAATATTCATTTTTGACTAAAGGAATTGAGTTATATCCATAATGAACACGAAATAAATTGAATTACTATGGAGCCATTAATGCTACAAGATAACATTTTAACCGATTCCTATTCTGCTTCTCGATGCTTATTTACTTTGGAAACTAGATTTTGGTTGATTAATGTGTTATTTTTTACATTACCATATGTTATATATATATAGACTACCTAGGCTTAGTTTATCTGGGTTTTACTGTTTGTTTACCAAAGAGTCATAGATATTCCGTCACTATTAAAGTTCTATATTAAGTAATAAATAATATCTTATTTTATTAAGAATTAAAATTTAATGCTGTTAGTTTTTATTAGGTTGAAATATTTAATGCTTATATTTGTTATTTTAATGTTTATGATTATTTACAAGTAATAATAAAACTATATTAAATAAGTAAGTCTACATGTTAACATCGAGGTTTAAATAAAAACACCTTATTTTTCTTGGAGATAGTGGTTAAAGCGTAGCAAGTACAAACATTAGCTCCATCGGTGGGCACGCGGGTTAAATGTTAGACTTATGTTGTTTAGTTTACCAATTATGGTTGTAGTTCCGTTAGAATGTACTTACATGTGTTTTTACATGAGTAATTTCCGTCCCTCGCAAATGCAGTTACATTAATATTTATTAGACATTTCTTTATCTATAGGTCTTTAGCCTATTAGCACTAATAAAATATAGACCTATACATTCTGTACGAGAAGTAAATAATACGTGATTGGAGGGAAGAAAAATAACCACTTTTGAATTTGTTTGTGAATGAATGATATTATTTAATTTGCTCACCTTCTTTTATAATAATTAGTTTACGAAACAACTTAATATCGTACACTTTTTTAAGAATCTCATTGAAATGGCAGTTCTTATTTTAGGGAGTTTTAAGTGTTATTAATATTCCTGTCTATGTAAAGAGTCACTAACGGTGTTTTAGTATAAACAAGGAGGTTTTATAAAGAACTATATATTTTAATGTCTTACCTGTTTTGAGGACGATAGTTTGTCAAAAGATTTATTTGAAGGTTATGGATGCATTGGAGATAAGATAAGTAGTTATTGTCAATTTTGGTTCGCATCCCGTCTGATGGCGCTTCTAATTGGCGAGTGCTTATTTTCTGTATTGTTTAGTGGAAATAAATATATTTTTTTTGTTCATGCTAGCCTTTCAACATTATCTAGTATATGCTATATTGATTAACTACTAGCTGGGATCGCGCACGGTGATTTTGTATGGCACTTATTTAAATTTAATACTAATATATATTACCTTAAAGTACTGTACATTTTCTGAGAAGATTTTATATTCGAGTGGTTTAATTTGTGGTTTGTCCATTATTGCTACTTTTGATAGTTTCATTGTTATGCATTGAGTTTTTTAAATGTTTGTTTTTATGTCTTATGCCCAAACAGAACACCTTTAATTGTGAATTTAGAATCTTTAGTGAAATAATTATTGCTTTTCGTTGGTAATTTCTTTAAAATACTTAGGGAGTATCCCTACGCTCAGATATTTAAAAATTCCACGGTTTTTAAAAAGAGGCCCAAACCTCATATGTCATTTGAAGTATTAATTTGTGGAAAATTATTATCAAGCAACACCAAAACTTGTATATATTTGAGAAATATTTTTTCCCCCATTAACTGGAAGATTTTCAAGAATTGGTGAGATCAAAACATTTATCCGTTTTATAATACAATTTGTCATTAAAAGGCATTTAGACCATATCATTAAAGGAGAGAAATCCTAGGAGCGTATCAACATATTTTTATTTAGCAAAATATATCCATTGTTTCACTACTAAAGACATAGATCTGTCAACAGTAACAATAATTGCACTAAATGCGTCCTTATGAAAACAATTTCTCCCGTTTAATGCCTTTTATTACTTGGTGACTTCAGATAAAACTTTTTTTATTAATTCTACCATTTTAATTTTGGTGAATTGACCTTAAATTGATAGAAATACGTATTCTAATTTTATTCTACCATGTTTTTTCCTTATGTTTCTATATACAAGTTTAGAATATATATTAGGAAGGCATGCCATATATAGGGATTTTTGGAGAAGTTTATAATTGCTATTAAATAACAACCTCTTATAATGTTTATTTGTTTTTTATTTTAGTTTTTGCATTTCATATTAACATCCTTATGAAGGTATAAGAAAGTGTTTTATTGTAATAATATTATTTCCCTACGTGATAATATCAAGATATTTTCGATGCAGTTATTGAGGTGAGATGTATACCCAAACTGAACACTAAGTTTGTCTCAGAAAAAGGGTCCTTGTGACGCCCACGGAGTTTGGCCAGGAATGGTAAGATCTTATTTATTCTCTTAAGTGGAACACTTAGGAGTGGCACCCATATTATATGTCTAAATTTTATGTTCAATCGGAATAATGTTTATTAGAACTGACTTATTAGATCAAAGTGGGCTAAATATTCAAATAATGATCAACATTTTATTACATAAAAGTAACTTTTCAATTAATCTTAAGGCGATTGTTTTTTTCTAAGGGGTGTGATTCTTGATTGGAAATTTCAGTCATCAATAACTATTATGATATTTTAAATGAAATGTCTTAATATATATATTTGTTATTTTATGCAATTTCTTAATTTAAACTTTGCATTTGTGTGTAAATGATAGTGACAAACCATCTAACAAGTAAACATCTTCGATACACCTGGACAATATACAAATCCCGACATCTTTGCTACCAGTTCACACAATCCAAACATGTTGTTCACATTTCCATTGTCTAGTCTGCAGTCAATTGATCGTTTACCGATTAATAAAATATATGTATATAATGTTACACAAGAGCTAGATATGTAAATTACTACCAAATACTTTCGTCGGTAGGCAAATAATTTTATCTCCACCCCACCCCAATTCTCAGATAAAATTTACTACCAATAGCTTTAAAACTAATTATTTGATATAAGTTATGTATTAGAGAAATTTTGTTTAAATAAACCTTTAGTCATGAAAAAAATCCCCGAATAACAATAAATACATCCTCAAAATAAGATTATATAAACACCCAATATTAAAAAATTGGACCATGTTGTTTTCTCACGAAGCTTAATCAGACACCCAAACAATTTATGATTTTTCTTTTATCACGTTCGGCTTATACCCCTAATTACACTAATGTGTTAGGAATAAGACAGGTATAATTTATAGAAATTGTACCCTCATTGGCGGGAATATAGAATGGTAACATATTTAGGAAAAGTCATCCATAATATATACTCCATGATAATTTGAATTTCTGTTATAGAAGATATTATCCAAAGCAAGCAGTTACATCACATACATTTATTCAATTATTTTTAAGTAGATTAAAACCAAAACAGTTTTTAAAGTAAAATTTACTTATGTCTTTAATCATCGTGCCTAGTAATTAAAATATTATCTTTCTTGGGTCAATCTCCGCGCATACATACAGTATTTCAAGTCGAAACTTTGTGGAACATCATTACCCATTGTGATAATTAATCCCAAAACTTTAACACACACGCATCCTTAATACTCACACAAACACACCTTCCCTAATTCCCCTCTCCACTTACCCTCACCCCACTTCACATCGTTCCACCCCACTACGATTATAATTAATCTCTAGAGTCATTTATAAACCCATTTGAAATTCGCTAATTCCCATCTCCACCCCCTACTCCTGACACCTCAAACCCCCCCGCCCATTTTGTTCCAAAATTGAAACTGAGTAACAAAGCTCATTGTAGTCGCTGCCACCAGGAAGTGTACCGCATGAATGAAGGGTTGGTGGCGGCTGGAAGTTGGATGGGCTAGGAAGGCGTCGAGGGGGCCGGGGGGGAGTGGAAGCTGTGCATCACGAACCCATGACAATAATTTCAATTGTGCTGCTACGACCTTAACGTCAAAGATACGTCTTCCTTCTATACTCTCTAGCTGTGCTTCCTCGAGCATCCCCTCTCTATCCTAACCCTACCCGCCCCTACCAGCTACTCAACGAGAAAGCGTCTATGGTTCATTAACTAACAAAACTACATATAATATGGAGTCACACGTTCAGCGAAAAGCCAGTGCAGAACATAAACTTAAATCACGTGATGAACTCTAAACTAATCATACGAGTTCAGCTCCATACGCACAACACACTCTGCTTTCGTTAAACAAGTTTCTTCTTGCTCTTTTATGTTTGAGAAGTTCTGTTTCAGAGACTAAATATAATTTCAAATCCAAATGAATTAAATCAGTGCCTGTGTTCTTACAATTTTTCTACTAAACTAAGTGGTACTGATATAATTTGAGCTTATTCTCTGTGTTTTATCCAAACTTAACAAACTACCATTCGTGGCAAAGCAATCTAATAAGTCAAGCTCATAATATACCGAATTGTCATTTTTTTTGAAAGGGGGGAGGGTGTTTGAAGCTCTGATTTTTATTTGTCACGCTTGTAAAGATTAATCTGAATATCCCACTCTCTTTCCAAGTGAATAAATGTGCATTTAATATAAATTAACTCTCTAACCTCAAGACCTTAAAATAACCCTTTGTAATACTTTTGCCTGAATAATAATTAAAATAAAAGCATCCAAAAATTTTAATAATCACTAGTTAAAAGGAAATTATGCCAATTTCTCCATGATATGAATTGAACCTCATAAATAATATACTGACTGATATGAAGTCAAAACGATCACAAAATAAAAATTGCATATTCATAAATTTTGAGTAATAACACCTGTACAAGGAAATATATCCCAAAACCCTTGGCTTAGTGGACAAAGGCTCTACCACTGAGTTATGCAGGATTTGTCCCGTGCTCAGCGTTATTCTTTACGCGTAATTTAAGGCAGTCTTTGATGAACTTGGGGAAAACCACGAGCTATCATTTACACTAGCACAGCCAATGATAACTTTAGAGTGGATTTATGATAGTTTGCGTAGAATTATAATTTTTTGATCGCATGAACACACGTACGCATATATTTTAATTGACATAGATATATCATATTTCTATTAAATTTAGTTAGCCTATATTTTTAAAAGGTAATGATGATAGCCAATCCTTACCCGACTATTTTTTATGGAAGGCATATTACTACCCATCTGGGATATTATATTTAAACTAAGGTAGTAGTAAAGGAAAAGGTTACATGTTTAGGAAATGCATTCACATTATGAGTAGGGATTGTTGAAATACATTGAGTAAAAACCATATTATTGCAGGAACGGGATTATATCAATTCTCTGTCATCAACAAACCCCTTTAAAAGCCTTTGTCTTAATTCTCACAGGTAGTTTTAGAACTAGCTTAACCCTAAAAAGAACGCTAGATGACAAATTACACTGATATATTTGTCAACGTGCCTATATCTCCTATTAGGACTAACTTAACCTTAAAAACCACACTAAAAGACACTAGAGTCGTTGTCCACGTGCCCATATCAGCTGACGGAATTAACATTACATAGAAAAACCACAATAGATACCAAAGTTTAGAACCAAGCAACCAAAAATGTAGCCAACCCCTTGAGATCAAGCCATTATATGCTAATGCAGTAGTTAGTCCCTCTAACCACTCGGTCACGAAACAATCCACGTGCGTGTAAACACGTCTCGTCTCATTTACCTTCCTTGCAGAAATTAGCTCCTCATGACTACCCTTCCACTCCCCTCACCACTATTGTTGTCACTTCTGTGCCACACCACTATGGACCACAATGGACGCTACGCCCCCCCCCCCCCCCCCCCCC
>CABEEJ010001456.1:14023-42768 GCA_901482245.1 Timema douglasi
CCCCCCCCCATATCCTCATTTATACGCCCAGACGACTCCACCATTGAACTAGGATGCGTTGCTATCCAACCCAGCGTCGGCATTGTCAGAAACCTAACCCAAGGCACCCTTTGCCATGTCTTATTTAGGGAAGATGTGCTCCTGTTAATTCATCCGGTGACTTTGTAATCGACAAATGTACACTACATTTACTCTGAAAGGGTGCTGTATTATTGTGTAATAAGATAGGACCATAGTGTAGTTTGTCAAGGTAAACTTTCTACCTCTCAGGGTAGATAGAGTTTATATTCTGGGGTTAGTTAAATTGCGCTCTTCCTTGTGTTTTTAATAGACAGGAGACCTAATAACAGATGCAAAAGACCCACTTCAGTGGTCGAATGGTCTAAGGCGTCACTCTCTTGTTAGACTGGCCTACTGATGGCAGGGAGATGAAGGTGGTTTTTCAACTTTTTTTCTGGTATAAGATCTAGATATTTATTGTTTAATACATACACATCTTTATCTTTGTTTTTAATAAAACCCATACTGACATTAGAGTTGGATCAAACAAAATATTCTACAAATTCAGACTCTCGGATCATAAGCTGAATTTATAAAACATAAAACTCAATGAAAAATAGAAGTAATAATTACAAAACACTTTTTTTTGTCATGATGCATTTAATTATAGCATTAATACATTCAGATAACTGTTAAATTAATGTTACAGACCGGTATATGGCTTTTGCTACAGTATTATGTTGAAGATGATCCAGCAATTTCTAGGGTTGGAGATTTGAAATAACTTACAATTAAAAATTCGGAGGGAAAGGGGGAAAGAATATTGAATTTAAACTTTCACATCAAAATCTAATCCAAAATTTGCTCGAATTAACGAATTTCAAATGCACTTAAGGGTTGGTGAGTTTCAAGAATTCGAGGGACTCATCTCTTATTAACATTCATATCGTAAATATGAAATATGGTCTATGATTATGTATAGTTGTCCCGGCACAGATTTATCTGGTTGCCAAACCCTTCCTTCACCTCTGACAAGACGTGTATTAATGACAACTTGTGAATGTGGGGGAATGCCGGGCCTACACCGTGGTTTGGATCCCATGTGTAAACTGTAGGTCCTCCATTTCGTCTCACAATCACCCTACCATTACGCATTAGTGTAAGTGCGTACAACCCGAACGGGTAGTAAGACGCGGTGCTAATATTAATACTATTATGTATAGTTATATTACTAATAAATGGCTCTGTGCTTTATATTAATTCTTGTCTTTCCATATGGTTTTTTTTAATTATTTAGCACCGCGTCTTACTACCCGTTCGGGATATACCCTTTAAGTACTAATTACGCTAATGGATTAGGAATTGGGAAGGTTGAATTAGAGGAAGTCAACCCGCATTTGCGTGGAGGGGGAGTTGAAAACCATCTAGGAAAAACCACCCCCAGTTCACCCGACCGAGATTCGAACTTCGATCTCCCCGTCCTCAGTGGTTGAGCTCAACATGACTAGCACGTTAGCCAACTACGCCAACGAGATGAGATTCCATATTGTTGTTTAATTACTCTCTCAATTTTGATCAATAACTTTTTCCTTTTTAAAAAAAATGATTTTGGCTAACTTCTAAGAAACTACTTTGCAAGTTTTACCTTCCTTCCTTCCTCGTTGTTTCCGACAACACAGCTCTCAAGTTGAGAAATCTACCCCTCTTTGTTTGTTTAGTGGCAGCAATATATGTGATTAACTGGATTCCTCTTCTCAATATGTATACAATTTTTTGTCTCTCATTTTGATTTCCATAACACTATTATTATTTAATATATGATAACATATGTATAATGAATTAAAAGAGGATTTGTTCATAAGAGTCGTATAATAAACATACGTTATACCTACATAATTATAAATAAAGTAGAAATTCAGTATGTGCATGTCAAAAAAATTATTAAACACTTTCTTAGATAGCCTAGGAAACTGAAATTTGACCGGATAGTTGGGATTTCCTCATAATACTAGAAAGTCTCGAATTGGAAATTTAAAAAGGTGGCATTTCTGGGTATTGAGGGGTCTTAATATAAAACATTCAGGTAGGAAGGTTAAGAGGCAACCCCAAATAATAAAAAATATGATAGTTTTGAATTTTAAAATGATACTTTAAAAATAAAGGGGGGCTACTATTATCTATTCTTATCTGGGAATTTAAAGTTATGGGAGTGTCTAATAATAGAAAAGGCTTTCTAGATAAGGTAGATAATTTAAATTTGCCCAGCAGGTAGAAAATAAAACAGGTCTTAAAACTTGAGATTTTAAAGGTAAAGTTGGTGAAATGGCGGAGAGGTTTAAAACCTTAAAATGTTAACAGAAAAAACAATTTAAGAGTGTGGAATGAAACTTAAACTTTGAAGAAATGTTAAGGGTCTACCACAAGAAAGACATACATTTAAAGTTCTAATTATATCCATCCTATTCACCATTTAATATATTTTAAGCTTCTTTATTAACCATATTTCCCAAGCGCTAATCCAGGTAATAATGTAAATAGATGTAACAAGTGCAATGAAGGGAAAAAAAGCAAAAAAGGTAAATAAAAGTATAGAAAGTAAATCGAATCGCAAAGATCATTAAAAATAAAAGAGAAAAATATCTTAATGTCAAAAATGACAAAAAATACATATTATAGAAAAAATTGTAAAAAGAGCTAAAGGTTAAAAATTGTAAAAAGAGCCAAAAATAAAATATAATAACAATAAAGGTATAAAGTTTAAATGAAGAAAAACAAATAAAAATAGTAAAAACGTTAAAAAGTGGTAAAATGTCAAAAAAAATTAAAAAGGATGAAAACAGTAAACAAGGTAAAATAAGGAAAATTACCTTTAAAGTGTATAAAAGATTTGTAAAAAGGGTAAAACGGTTAAATAGGATAAAAAAATCTAAAAAAGTGTTAAATGACCAAAGTTAAAAAATATGCAAAAAAGTTATTGTTTTAGTGTAAAGAGGATAAAAAGGATAACAATTTGTAAAAAGTGAATAATGCGTAAAGTGGGTAAGGCGGTAGTAAACGGGGTGGATGTGGTAAAAAAATGCAAAAAATAAATAAATGGATTCAATTTCAACTAATTATTTAGGCTGTGACACTCTACTTTCATTTGTATTAGTACCAACAGGCAAGAATTCAAAGTATTGTCTATATAAGGGTTTATCTTTATATTTTAAAAAAAGTCAGCTTTTAAAACATGTTCAGATTATCTCTCAATTTTTACATGATATGAAATGACTTTCGCGTTTTGTATAAAATTTTAAAGCAATATAGTATTAATAATCAAACATAATTTGTTATTTGATAACTATTCCTTGTGGTTAATTTTGTATACTAAAAATAACAAAGCTACTTTAAAGATTTCTCGTGCGAGGAACGGGTGCACTAAATAATCGTTTATTTAATAATTTAATGTATCTTAGGCAGAATATTGACACCTTTAATATCCGTTTACATTTTACCCCTTAGCACTACACGTCCTTGTACCCATGCGAGTTATTAGGGTATTTACACGCAGGGATAAGAATTAGGAATGGTGAGTTACGATGGTATGTAGCAGCATTTGCATTATGGGAGTAATAGAAACTGTACTTAGATTTTTTTAAGATTTTACATTTAGAGCACTTTTAGAAAACATAAACATATGTACTTTTTTGCGACCAACATTGATAACATTTTAATCTATTATTATTATTCATACTTCTGGGGGTCCAGGGCTGAATCCTCGGTCCCGGTACAGATTTATTTGATTGCCAAACCCATCCTTCACCTCTAACAAGGTGTGTATTAATCACAACTTGTGAATGTGTGGAGTGCCAGGCCTCCACCGTGGTTCGGATCCCACGTTAAACTGTAGGTCCTCCATTTTATCTCACAATCAACCTACTATTAAACATTAGCGTAAATGGGTATAGCTTGAAAGGGTAGTAAGACGTGGCGCTAATAATAATAGTAATAATAATTAGTATAATTTTATAAGTAATAATAAAATTCATCAAAGGTGACAGTGGCAGGTCACATGACTTGATCTATGGATGCTTGAAAGTAGATCTATTAGATTTTTCTAGCTATGAAATATGTTGATTTTTAAGAAAATAGTTTTTATTTCACCCTCATAAATATACTTCTATCTTGCTAGAGCCCACCGGGATTCAAATCATTAACTTCCCGTTACCGGCAAACCAGACAAGACGAGACTGATGACTCTATGAGGTTGCCTTATAGTATCGATCCATAAAAAGTTGATACCTGGTTAAAAGGATAGCGTAAAGAGATTAAACATCAAAGTGATGACTGAAAATGTTATGGCAGCACTGTGACGAGCGGCTCTTAATAATGAACTACAATTAACTTGACCTCTTTCTTTTTATTTCCATAAATATATTCTCCCGAATGTATTTACTTCCCTTTCCTCCTCGCCTTGTTGCCTCTTGCTACCAACGTTGTGGGTAGGCCACAAAGACTTCTGGTCATGCAGACACACAGACACAGAATGAAGCTAGGTTCCGGCTCACGGAGGAAGTCCGGACCCTTCGTCGGTCCCTTCTGGGCGAGTGCTTCTCACTTCCATGTTCTCCTAATACACTCTCGACCAACAGTCATAGTCATCACAGGATTGTGGGAGAAAAGAGCTTACTTAGGTTGAGTTGGTTGGTTGTTGTTGTTGGTAGGGGAGGTTGGAGTGAAAACTTCTGGCTCCTTATTATATAAGTCATTCACGAGCTAAGTTTACCTGGATGACAGCTCTAAATGTTACTAGAAGTAATCCCTTATATATCACTACGCCAACGCCAACAGCTGACATCTATCACCTTGGATGACTGTAATGAAAACAGATGGTGTGATAGTTAGTTAACCACAGTGATTTAGGCCGATATTATTTATATATTTATTTGAGGTCAGACACAAAGTTTATTTATACTTTTATTCCACTTAAAAAAATATTCCCACCACTTTCACAAAAACTTCTAACGAATATAGCTTCAAAATGGCGACTGGCGAATCTAAACCATATGATTGAAACGCAGTTGATGAAAATATTTTATTCAGTTAAATATTTCAAAATACGATTAAATAATCATAAAATCATTTATTGTATGTAAAAAAAATTACAAGAATTATCTCTTTTCCAAGTAAATACGATGCCTGTATTAAAACAAATTGATGTGTGCACTATATTACACATAATCAATAAAGTTCCAAGACGAAAAACAAGTACTTTTAATTATGTTTAAAATATTGTTTCGAGTTGGATAAAACGAAATTATTTAAAAAAAAAATGAAATAGTATAAGAAAACTTAAGTTTACGCTATTTTAAATGTAATATATACCAGGTAATTAAAGATCTTTACATTAAAAACAAAACTGTGATCTTTTACAAGTGTTGGCAACCCTAAACCTAAACATATGATTTTCGAACTGTCATCCAGGCAAAAACCTATCGTGAACGGAATATACCTACCATCTGCATGAGGATTCGTTCCAGGAAATATGTCATTAACCAATTAATTTGGAGTACTGCTACATACATTCTTAGTTTAATATCTGAGTTTTTCAGGCGTTTAAAAAGTGTAATGCAAGTTAGTAATTCAATATATTTATATTTTTATACACGGTGGTATGCTAAAAAAAAGAGTTTGACTCAAAATGGAAAGGGAATGGAAGTTAAGGTCTTTATTTTTTTATATAATTTTAATACGACAAAAAACTTTTTGTTTAAAATATATCAAATAATGCTTTAATAAATACAATTAATTCTATTTTATAGAAAGATAAATAGTAATATCAACAGTTTTATAATATCTG
This sequence comes from Timema douglasi, assembly GCA_901482245.1. Lineage (NCBI taxonomy): Eukaryota > Metazoa > Arthropoda > Insecta > Phasmatodea > Timematidae > Timema > Timema douglasi. The sequence goes on from CABEEJ010001456.1 coordinate 19,863, forward strand.
AAATGGGCGTGGCGTTAATTGAATATGATTTTTTTTTCATTTAAAATGTTTAATAGTAATGGTAAGATGCCCATGACAAATATTCAAGAAATATTTTGATTAATGTACGAAGAAAAATTAAATTAAACTGATCTACTGCAGCAATATTTGATTTATTTTAGTTAGACAAGTTTTTATATAAAACTTTTTTATTTAAATACGAATAAATCGCTTTCCCTCCCCTTTCTATCTTGAATAAGTCTTTTGCCCTGTGTTTATTCCTATTTATAGAAAGCGCAAAGTAATTTGTCATATTTTTTCGCATTCAAAAGACAGTATCCATCTCATAACGGTAAATTTAATAAAATACTATAAATGTTCTTAATATCTAAGGACGTAACCGTAGACCTAAATATATCTTGTGAATAAATTCTTAGCTAGAGCCTGAAGATAAAAAGACCACTTGGTAGATTGAGACGTTGATAAGAAGGATAATGTGAAGAAAGTTAAGTGTAAGGATAAAGACTTGATAGAGGCATCTCAGGATGATAGAATTGATAGCGAGCTTAAGTTCTGCCAAGAACTTTTTAATTCCTTAAGAGTGACCTGGTGGTCAAGGAATAAGGTGTCAAACTTCTGTGCTGGAGATCCAGGGTTCAATCCTTGGTCCCGGCACAGATTGCCAAACCCTTCCTTCATTTCTGACAAGACGTGTATTAATCACAACTTGTGAATGTGTGGGATGCCAGGCCTCCACCGTAGTTCGGATCCCACGTTAAGCTGTAGGTCCTTCATTTTATCTCACAATCACCCTACCATTACACATTAGCGTAAGTGCGTATAACCCGAACGGGCATTAAGACGTGGTGGAAATAATAATAATAATAATAATAATAATAATAATAATTCCTTAAGGTCAGAGAGTTAGCTGAATAGGACGATACCCAAAAAACTAAAAGCAATGTGTCATAAGTATCATATCTGAAATTTTTTATTTTTGTTGTTGACCCTAAATGGTAATTAAGAGTAATAAATGTCAATGTTAACTGGTTTTCCGCTATAAGGGAGGTCCAAGCTTGAATCCAGCTCAGGTGTTTTGAGGTAGTTTTTTTCAAAACTGCTCTCCACTCACCTTCTATGCAAATGTGGTCACACTTACTCCAAGTTCTACCCTCTCCATTAGTACCCCACTAGATTTGTTAAACTGTGTATAGCCAGGATGGGTTAAAAAAAAACGCTGTAGGAAAAAATCACATTAGTGTTCATGTTGTTAATATTTAATAGCTACCTAAAATAACTCACGCATTATTTTACTAAGATTAATTACCAAGGTAGCCGATGCTCAAACGCAATCAACCTTTTTATCTAATAAAATAATATTTTAATTCCCTATACAATGTGTTAAATTTGTCATTATTTGCACTATAATACGTGCCAGTGGCATGCAGCGTAATTTCGATCACATTTTAATCTGGTTTTCCGGTAATACGGAGGTCTCGGCTCAAAACCCATCCAATTGTATTAAAGGTGGTTTTTCTTAAATCCTTTCCCAATATCTCTCCACGCAAATGTGAGTAAATTTACTCTAATTTATTGATACACTATCCCTATCACATTAGATTAATAAACTTATATGCTTGTTATAAAATAGTTTTCATTTTTAATATTTTACTAAAATTTATGTTAATCTTAAATATCAGATCAATAAATTAGATACATATTTGAACACATAAGCTATAATTGTTATTTGTTGGTATACTCAACGTTGAATACTGTGTAAAAAAATAGTCACTAAATACAAGAATAAAAAACAGTATCTCGGAATGTCATTTCCAAATAATCAATTTTATTTTATTTGTATACACTGAAAGATTAAATCTTTAACTTTAAATTATTTTTAGTGAAATTATTAAATAAAATATATTTATATTAAAATCCCTAAACCTCTAAAGTGAACAGGTAACATTTAATTATAAACTACATTTTAAAATCTGAAAATAGTTTTCACAACGGTAATACCACGTCAACTTCATATTTTTTTGTTTTTCAAGTTAATATTATTAAAAATTTTTCTTCATTATGACATGCATTTTTTAAACACTGCCTGCCAACTTTAATGTTGTAGGACCGGTACTTTTCATCCCGAGTACATGAAACATTCATGTAGTGGCCGTAGAGGAATTTGGATGACGTTCCATGAATGATGGTTGGAAGAGGTCTTTTGTGTTCGTCATGTATACAGTCCAAATTTCATTGCAAGAGCTTTTCAGAAAATACAAACATATTTTTCAGATCAATATTGATAATATTTTACAAAATTATTAATATTATCAAGAAGGTATTGAGATATATCAAAAGTGACAGTTATATAACTTATAACTTAACGTATGGATACGTGAAAGTTGATCCAGGAACTTTTATATCTGCCAGAAAAAGCTCTTCCTTTGAAAGATGAACTGTTCTAGTCGAAGCACCCAAAGCAGATATGTATGAGTATATCACTATAATTTTATTAAATTTGACCAACTTTATCTATAACATTATAAGTTCGTAAGTTCATTGCCCCTCTTAAAAAAGAATGCCACCTGTCCCTGTATTGAGCTAACTCTGTCCAGTTCACCTCATTAAACCCCATCTCTTTCAGGTCCGTTCTTATGTTATCCTCCCATCTGCGTCTAGGTCCTCCCAATTGTCTCTTCCCATTGGATTTGCCAGTCAGTACCTCGAACAAGATTCTAGATTCTTCTATTCACACTGCTCGTCCTGCCCCCCATAATAAACCAGATTTGATTACCTTCACAATATATTGTGATGATTATACGCTATGTAACTCAATATTATTTAACCCCCTCCCCTCCTCAATATATTTTTGGACCAAATATATTTCTAAGATCACCCTAAATAACGTTTCGTCATGTAAGGTAAATACAATGTTTCACAAACAAAATTTGAGCCAATTTTTTTATTCTAGTGTATGGCATATTTGACCGTGAGAGATGCAGTATCTTGTGTAGTTGCTGTATGTAGTCTTTCAGCAGTTATGTAGGAACAGAACGTTTCCCAGGGTGTATCTTGGGAATTGTCTACACGTCATACAATGAGATGACGTGATGATAGTGATTGTGAAGGTGTGGGGCAATTGAAAATTGTGAAACTAGCTTGAGGTAGACTAACCAGACCATGTTCATGATATTAACAGTTCACCATTCGGGAAAATACCTATGGTACCACCGAGAATCGAACCTGGGGCTTCTTGATCTGGATAAGTAGTCATGGAATACCAAGAGGCTGGTCAACATTATCATTTATATTTCATTTAAACTTCCGCAATTAAAATAAAATAATTCTACACAGAGCAATGTTCAACTTGACACTATGAAACACACATGATGGTGGTCTACCTTATATGAGATGTATCAAATAATAATTATTTAATCTCCTTTATTACATTGCTGGCCAACAGTTGTAGGATCTATGGCAGTCCAGCATTGAAAAGTACACAAGTACCATACAAATATATATATTTACACGAGAAAATAAGATAAACAAAATTAGCTGAATAATAATTAAATATATTGATGAATAGTTACGAAAAAAGTAAATAATAATGATAAAATAAAAAAATATTAGTAAAGGATACATATTTTAAAAGCAGTTATGCAAAAAATAAACTATAATATTGTGATTTTAAATATAAGAGACAGAACCTCTAGAGAATAATGTATTGATAATCAAGGGAGTTCCTTAAATATCTCTATGAGTTTAGCTTTCATTTCATGATAGATGTTGAATTCAACAAATCTAGATTTGGTGCTATGGATACAACGGCCTAAAGGGCTCACTTTATAAGAGCTATTAAAAATTAGTTTTGAACTATGAGAATTCTGAGAAGGGATATGAAAACCTAAATGATCCAGGGCAAATTTACAAGAAATTTTGCTATTGAAAATATTAAAAACAAAAAAAGGCATCACACTAAAGTCTACATGAGAAGAGAATTTAGAAGCCTAAGAGGTTTCAAATTCTGTCATAATCCTAATAAATCCGGTTAGTAAATAATGTATCATAGTACCAGCGACAAATATTCTTTGAGCGTTTTTAAACTTCAGAGAGTCAGTCAAGGTAGTGGAATTCCCAGCAACACTTACATATTCTAATATAGAAATTAAAAACAGTCAACTTTCTTTAATGACGAAGAAATAAATTGAACAAGTCCAAGTAGTTTCAATGATAAGTAAATTACATGGTCAATATGATAGTGGAAGTAAAGTTTTGTAATCCAGGCGAACACCAATATCATTAATATAAAGGGTTCGAACTATGTTATCATTGCACAATTTATAAGTAAAAAAGAAAGTATTAGTTTCCAAAGTAAAATTTATAGATTTGGTCTTAGATTTATTAATAGACATTCCCTTTTCAAAATGCTGTACCATTGTATAATACTATTTATATAATTTTGTAAATCTATAAAATCTAAAATATACTTGATATTTATATAATTTTACATCATCAGCAAAGAGTAAATGACTATATAAGTTCAAAAGTTTTACCAATCTCATCAATAAACACATTAAGGATAAGAGGACTTATATTAGAACCCGGTGGTATACCACAGGGGGGTATAAGTGTATTGGAGGTGGGTGAATCAATTTTAATAGTGAATGTTCTTTCATGCAAATAACTGCTGAATCAATTTACATATGAGTGAGAAAGGCCCAAATAACTAAGTTTAGAGAGAATAATATTATGCTGCCATAAGTCGAATGCCTTACTTTGGTCAAAATAAATAACATAAACCTGACTTTGGGAAGATTCTTGAGTAGAAACATGTTCAAGAATGTCTACTTAATTTGTGGCAGTAGATTTATTTTTCATAAAGTCATGTTAATTATCTGAAAGTTTATTTTTAAGGCGGTGGAAAGTATGCTCATGTATGATTTTCTCCAATACTTTAGAGATAGTGTTTGAGAGCAATTGTTTTATAATTACGAACATTTATTTGGGCCCCTTTTTATAAATAGGTATGACAAAAAGTTGTTTCCATGTAAGATAAAAAGAATCATTTGACAGGAAAATGTTAAATATGTAGGTTAACAAAGGGCTGAAAATGCTGGCACAGCCTTTAACAATAAAATTTGGAATTTCATCGGTCCTGGCAAATATAGAAGAGCTCAATTTTGTTATAGCATTAGCAACATCCTAGGGTGTAATGGGTAATGGATACAAAGACGCTCTATTTTCAATAACGGGGCAGGGTAAAAAGAGTAAGGCTGAATTATAAACGAAATGAATTAGGTCACAAACTTATTATCAATTAATAAAGAATCCGCTATAATCTTGCCATTAATTTCTAAGTTAATGTGGGGAATGCCAGGCCTCCTCCGTGGTTTGGATTCCATGTTAAACTGTGGGTCCTCCATTTCATCTCACAATCACCCTACCATTACACATTAGCGTAAGTGCGTATAGCCCGAACGGTTAGTAAGACGCGGTGCTAATAATAATAATAATTTCTAAGTTTGACGGTGATACCTTATTCACACGATTATTTTTAATAAATTTCCAAAAATCCTTGGGTTTGCTTTTGATACTATTTTCTCTTGAGTTCATCAAAACGGTTCTGTCTATAGTCAAAGATGTTTTAACTAATTTACGAAAGTGTTAAAAACGTGAATAGAAATCACTATTATCTGTTTGTTTAGATTTCTTGAAAAACTATAATTTTAAGCGTTAAATAAAACTAAATTGGATATTTGGATAAATTTTGAAAAGTAATTTGAGGAATGTGCATTTTGATTTTCCTTTTGAAAATTTTAGTGAAATGGTCTATGGCCAAGTTTACATCAGTAGTTGAATAAACACAAGACCAACCAGCAGTGGCCGGCTCATTGTAAAGATTCAAGTAATCACCACGTGCGTAATATTATTATTATTATTAGCACCACGTCTTACTACCCGTTCGGGTTATACGCACTTACGCTAATGTGTAATGGTAGAGTGATTGTGAGATGAAATGAAGGACCTACAGTTTAACGTGGAATCCGAACCACGGTGGAGACCTGGCATTCCTCACATTCACAAGATGTCTTGTCAGAGGTGAAGGAAGGGTTTGATAATAAGATAAATCTTTGCCGGGACCTGGGATTGAACCCCGGCTGCCAGCATAGAAGTCTGACACCTTACCCCTAGACCACCAGGTCACCACATGCGTAATAAATATATGTGATGGGGGTAGAATTATTTTTGGTATAAATGGGTATATCTAGTGTAATCAATAAGGGTGGATGAGCTTAGTCAATATTTGCGAGTGATTGAAAGCTATGAGTTACCAAAAGGTGGTGAAAATGAGCTAAATCAAGGTCTAGAGTTTAACGTCATTATTATAAGTTTTGTTAGAATGTTCTAATCCTATTATATTAGTCGATGCAAGAGGGTGAGTGGATTTTAGTTTATTGTAGAACTAAGATATATAATAAATATTATTATAATATTAATAGTAATAACAATAAAAACATTCTTAATTAAACAAATGATTGTGATTTAAAATATACGATTTGTTGTTTCAAAGTTAGACTCATGTAATCATGTTTATTTTTGTTTTGTATTTTGGCTAAAGCTACTCTTTTATTTTTTATACTAGACTTTTTTTTTGTAAAGGCACGTAATATTTGCATAACAGGTATATCAGTTACTGGGTTTCTTTGTTCTCACAAGCTAAAAAAATAGGCTGGGAAACTAAGTTTCTATATTTAAATTTAATCTAATTTACCTCTCAGAATTTTTTTTATGGAATATTATCTCTCTCTGTTGAGTGAACCACCATCCCAAATTTGTTCTCATTTCACTAGTAGAATTCGTGATTTTTTTCTTCTCTCCTTCACTTTCCCATTTTAATTTTAATTTGTCGTATTATTATTCAAGAAAATACTTTTCTTTTCTATTACAAAACGAATCTCATATGGTGTTATAGATTTATAGAAAAAAAAATATTTTTATATAAAAAAAGTGTGTTACATAAAATGAAAATAAGTCTTGGAAGCTTATTTTCCCAAATCTTCAATTTCTTGTAAGCGAACAGCAGCAATATTGGGTCACATTATGACTATGAAGAAGAGTGAAAGAGTGGGCTGGAAAATCATCAAGTGCGGGTGAAACTATATTTTAAAAAAAACAATTAAAGAGACAGATGAAATAAGCGACATATGAATATAAAGACGCCAAGAGAGATAGATTTACGTAAAGTATTGAACTGGTAAAAGGTCACAAGGCTCTGCTTTTAAGGGAAACGAGAGAGTAAAGGGGTTGTTAGGGGAATGGGTTGGATGGTGTGCAGAATCTTACAGACAGTCGAAGTGAGGGAGGATGAGTGTGTGAGAAAGTGTGTGTGTGTGTGTGTGTGTGTGATGTGTGGTGGAGAATTTCCAATTTCCGGTAAACTCGTCAGGCAGCATCTGAATTCGATAAGGCTAAAGATTGGTCTCTGTGATTGCTATGGTGGGTACGATTCTACTTGCGAAACGTTAGACAGCTGTGGCGTCGGGTAGCCGTCTCTACTAGGGACTAAGCGCCGCCCACACCTCCATTCACACTAGTTCCAATAACCCACCCGTGCTCTGTGATGGAACGCGTGCCACAAGGTGGTATTTAATTTAACTAAAGGGTTTAATAGTGCGATATTTTTCATGTGTAACACTTTTATACTTGTTTTTTTAAATTCTTTTTAAAGTGGGATGCGTAAAAAGGCGAGTTAAAGCCAATATTTTTTTGTAATGCTGTACGATAAAATTAGTATTTAGTAACAATAAATAAATTGGTGCTCCAGTAGATGCATTTTGTTTAATTTTCTATACAAATTATTATCAGCAGTTCTTGAATATTTGACCCGTGCAGCCAAGAATTTTATATTTTATACTCGTAGTTTAAATAGTTCTCATAAAATTCTGATATGTTCATGACATACATTAAAAACTGTAAGATTACAATAAGTAGAAAATCAAACTAAACCTATCAACTAAGTCAATATTTTATTTATTTTGATTTAAAAAATTGTCATCCTCTAAAAGGTGTAAAATTATTGGCCTTGATTGGTATTCTCTTCCATCCCAAAAATATTGTGAGTAGAACCAAATATCTGAGCTAAAACATCTAAACAGAATAGTTTTTATATAATTTATGCCCTTAGAAATACAAAGAAATATTTTATAAATAAAATTGTACTTTTATTCTTATTAATTCTGGAAATACCTTTGTTTGTCGGAAGCAAACAGTAATGTTAAATAATTTAAAAATTTCAAATTTAAAAATCTTTATTCATATATTAAAAATAGACTGTCTATATTTTTTGGACACAAATTAAAAATGTCCTTAAACTTGACAATTGTTAAAAAAACATACTTAAAGCCAATTTTAATAACACTTTTATAAATTAGTGTGTTTCAGCTATTCTTAATATCTTATTGGCTTAGTTAGGCACGTACATTAATTACGCTAGTGGAAGAGGTATAAGTAAGGCAGAATTTTATGGTAAGAATGTATATGCATTACTATTAGTGGTGGATTTATAGATATTTAAACTGCAAATGAAGACTAGCAAATAGTCTCATAAAGAAAAGTAATCACATGCCCATCAATACGCTTTAAAATTAAGATTGAAAATAATCAATGAAACCAATTTTATCTATTCTTAAATACCATCATTAATTTTCCATAAATCTACATTAGTTTCTATTGCAGATAAATAACAAATACTTCTCAATAATTTATTGTGTGAAGCTATGTTTGACAATTGGTTTTTATGTTTCAAGAACCTTCTCTCTACTTCATATGAGATAATTGGATAACATTTTAAACAAAATATTTGAGCTTATTTAAGCTATACATCTAGGAGATTAGTAATTTGTCTTTCTAGGATATCTGCTATACTTAAACGTGATTTATAGCCAAGGTTTGTTTTATTGCGTTATTTGGAGAAGTTTGTCGACTATGGCTGTAACATCTGAGCCAGCGGTATTCTTCAGGTTTCCCTTTTTTTTAATTATTATTATTATCATCGCGTCTTACTACCCGTTCGGGTTGTACGCACTTACGCTAATGTTTAATGGTAGGGTGATTGTGAGATGAAATGGAGGACCTACAGCTTAACGTGGAATCCGAACCACGGTGTAGGCCTGGCATTCCCCACATTCACAAGATGTCTTGTCAGAGGTGAAAGAAGGAATTGGTAATCAGATAAATCTGTGCTGGGACCGAGGATTGAACCCCGGCCGCCAGCACAGAAGTCTAACACCTTACCCCTAGACCGCCAGGTCCCCTCCTTTTTTTTCTCCGCATAATGCTCACAGTTTTGACAAGAGGCAAGTACATCCCCTATAAATCTGTGAAGCCTCAAGGAAAGAAGGCTCCCAAAATCCACTGCCAAATAATTTATCTCTACACTATCCATATTTAGTAACTTTAGATTTAGGGCCAGTCTTATGACTACTAGACAAATATTGCTATCGATAGGTTAAAGCTAGCGACCAGATACAGCTTATTAGCCACCTTAATATTTTACGCGTATTAAGAACTTCATTTATCTGCTGGTTAGCTATCTGAAGGATAAATATATTTTTATTCAGAAAACGCAAGAATGGTATTGTTTTTACTAGTGCGTGCATGCGTATAATCCCTGCTGCTACCGCTACTACCTGTAAAGTGGCTATAACGCTCAACATTTGTTAAATAATGGCGGCCAAATGAGTGCGAGAAAACAGATGGCGTCACGTGGGTGCGGAAGCTAGGATGTATTACAAGTACTAATTTCGGTGTCTGAGAAAATGTGGTCAATATTTGGGTACAAAGTTTACAAAATTTTATCTATTCGACTCACATTATGATACTTTGTTTTCATATAAATATAACTCTACAAATGCTTTTCAGTTTATATAAAAGTGTGAATTAAATGTTCTAACGTTATAAAGTTAGAACCCGGGATTGTGCTTATTAAACACGTGAACCAAGATTTTAGCCTAAAAACAGATTCTGATAGGTGAAACCTCATTAAAATCAACGCGTCATTATGGCAACAACAATTTTAACTTTCAAATCAAAGTTATCGTGTACTTTTAAACCTCCAAATAAAAATGTGATGGATGAATACATTTTATCTGGCAGTCATAAGACGCACTTTTAACTTACCGACCGGAGAGAAATATTTATCTGCCAGATTAATATTTATCCAGGAGTCATAAGACCAGACCTTAGTTGAATAACCTACTAAGACGCTCTGATTGCTGCGATGCAAATAAATAATAGTAAATGGATAGTGAAAGGATGCTCAGGAGGATGTTGGATATAGAGGTGGAGGATAGGAGGCTGAGAGAAAGACCGAGGGACAGTTGCCTGAAGGGAATAAGGAGGATTGTGGTGGAGAGAGGAAAGGACTGGGCCAAGGTGGAGGGAAAGATATGGTGGGAGGAAAGGAGGTGGTGAAAATGCTTGTTTTCCAAAAAGACCCAGCCAGTGGCCGTAAAATGTTCATGATTATTATTATTATTATTATTATGATGATGAAATGGATAAGCACAACTAACAAACATATGTATTACAACACACACAACTGACGGAACTGACACGTTTGTGCACTTCAAAGAGCTATTTGTCGCCATTCTATTATGCCTGAAATTATTGGACAGCCGTTCGGACCCACCAGTTGCTATTAGCTACCACGGACATCAATGTAACCCGCTTTTGTGGCCGCATGATCCAAGGAGTTACTCTCACAGTAGAACAGACCGCCGATGATGGAGAGATATAGGTTCAAATCTCTGTCGGGTGTACTGAGGGTGTTTTTTTCCAAAAATATTTTCCTCTCTGCCTCCACGCAAGTACGGGCACACACCCCCTTTTCAATATAATCTTATGCATCCCTAAAAGAGTTATCGTGATTAGTACATAAGCATATAGTCCGAACAAGACCTGGTGATAAAAAAAATAGTTTTAAGTAGACTTTGGTGTTATTTACTATCTGCAATTATGCTATGTTATCTTAAGGAGTCAGGGAGATTGGTGGCAAGGGTGCTGGTGAATGAGACAGAAGAAAAATGTGATAACACACTTAGTCGACATACACGGTATTGGTATTCAAGGGATCTCCAAAATTTTTTCCTCGTATTTAAAAGAGAAAGAAGAGAAAAACAATTTTTAAGGCTCTCATTTGTACAAAAAGAACAAAATAACAAAATAGGCACAGTAAATGATCACATTGTCTTCCTAATCACCTAAAATAAACTTATACCTCAAAAGGCTACGTTTCAAAACACAGGAATAAAAGGGCATTTAAAGCAAAATTTGCCCCCTTATAATTATTACACTTTTAAATGGTTGGTTTGCTGTATTTAGTATGTAGATGAACTTCAATCATAAACAACTGTGGGTTGTTTTGTATATTACGTTCCTACAGCCTTTTACTCTCTTGTAATAAGTAATTACTGATACTATGGTCAACATTTAAAAACACCAAATTATTAGTTATGGCTTTCTTTCCTTCCTTCCTTATTCATGGTTTGTTATATATATATATATATATTACTCTACTACATTTGTACCTAGTTCTGTGGTCTAATAAGGGGGTTAAAATGGCATTGCACTCGATCTCCATCATCTAGGAAGTCAGGGTTCTGCCCTAGGAAGGATGTCTTAGTTGGGTTTTTATTTTTATCCTTATTTCTACACATTAATCCGTGTGCATTTGATTTACTATACGTTTTTCATCACTATCCCAACATTTTGCTTGAACATATCCTTGTTAAAAAAAAAGTCATTTCGATCTTTTAAAAAGAATACTGTCAATTTAAAAGAAAACGCCTGTCTCTTTTGTAACCGCAACAAGCAACACTATAAGTAGCTTTGTCTTGCCTATAGATCCAGGAGTTCCCTAGAATGTTCTGTACGATACAAATTTCAATGCAGGCGCGTGTTATGCAAATAGAATGGCAATGTTGTGGAAGTGAGGGAAGGTGATGACGGGCAAGGGGAAGGGTAAAGTTGAGAGCTTGTTCATCTTATAATCCATGTGTGACACACACACACACACACACAGAAGGAAACTTTATACTGTTCTCAGTGTTGTTTAAAGTTCATTAAGGTGACACGGTACATAACAACAGCTTCAACCAGAACGTTCCAGTTGATTTATTTCGGAGCATTCTTAGAGAATAAATTATGAGCTGAAACTTGTAACATTCTATGCAAAAGTGGGATGGGTGAAGGGCCCTCCGTGTTTGCCCATAAAAGTTTTAGCGTTTGGAAAATATGGAGTTAGTTTAATTTGTAGAATTACATCAAATATGCTAATAAATTTCTAAAGGAAAACTAGTTTGTAGCTAAAGGATTGTTGTTGGACTTCATTCACGTCGCTAGACGTTTATTACAAAAAAGATATCCTACTACTCTTAACAAAATTGTCAGTGTTGTTAATTACACACTTTATCCTCCCTTTTCATTTTTGATTTCTCTCATCAAGAAAAAGTTTTGCGATCGTAAAAAATATCTATCTTGAGATTATGGTGAATCTTACAGTTTAGTGTAAACATGAAAACAAAAAAGTAAATTTTACAATTCTCTCTGTCACCATGTTTGTCTGTCAGTCTCTTCTTAACCATGGATTCAAAAAAGTTTAATGGATTTTGTTCAAACTTGATATATCTATGCTTAAGTTTGAAAATAATAATAGCTAGAACAAAAAAAAGAAACACGCACTGTTGAACACAATAAAAAAAATGCTTCAGTCTCGCATTTTATGATTTGACAGCTACGTGAAGGTCATGGTTCACGTTTCAACTGGTTGTACTGAGTTTTCTCATCTATTGTTGCCCGCCCTTTTACCATGCCAATGCCAATTACTTCCTCTAAAAATCCCATTAGCATAAATATGTGTACAACATTAAACGGACGGATGAAATAACAACAACAAAATTTCCTTTTATCCATAGCTTATTTTATTTTGCTCTCTGAAACGTTATTTATTTAGATCGTAAATCTTAGCTGATACGATTAAGGGTAGTAAAATATGACAAATAAAATGGTTTTCTTGTTAGCAAAATAAAAACATTACTGTAGTTTTATAGTGGTTTTGTTATCATTGGAGGTCATGTTGGGTTCAAATTTGGTGTTTACCCCTCAGTCTACAAACAATATTTTTAATCTCAAATATAAATACATCGTATTGTAATCATGAACATTTTCGAACTCGCGATTATGATGAATATTTACGTTTTAAATGTGTCCGAACCTAAAAAAGTTGATTTTAAAATTCTTCGTTCCCTTATCTGTCCGTCCGTACTTGGCCAATGATCTGAAACAGTTTGATGGATTTTAGTCCCACTTTGTATCTGGATATTACAGGGCAATACCTCAGGTTAATTGTTATAATTTGACCCAATGTCTAAAATTAAATGTAGTTTGTTGAATAGTGATATAGTGGTTTAGTTATATAGTGATATAATGATAGTGGTAAGAGCATTGCCGTACTAAGACAAAGGTCCCGGGTTTGATTCCCGTGTCCAGGTGTCAATTTTCAGAATTAAATAAAAATGCCAAATGTGATTTGGTTCAAAATGGTTATCTGCTATGCTCTTTACAGTATAAATAATTAAATATGTATTTGTTTTTCTATAAAAAAAATCATTTATAATAGCTTAAAAGAGATTTCTCTAAAATTTGAAATTTTTTGAAAATATCTTTAACGATTTGTTTCAGAATTGGTATCAAAGGACTATTTTACGTGATAATTTAATGGTTTTTGTTTGGATTTCTTAAAAATATAATTTAAGGGTAGTTTACTTAGGATAAATATACAATTTTCTATTTCTAGATTTTAGCCGTAAAAGTTGAGTTTAAAATGGGTAGTATCTCAGAAATTGTGTCCATGAAAAACATGAATATGTTTTTTTATTTTATAACTTAAACATATTTTAGGGTAGTTTACAAATAACTCATCTAAAAATAATTTTAAGCTTGTAAACAATATTCGAAAAATTTTGTTTAAAATTTATTGCCCTATATAAATAGTGTTTATTGTGGTTAACATAATGTTGTTGTTTTTATTAGGAAAATCTATAATACACAATATGATAATTTGTTTGCAATTGAATTGTGCCATTTATTTCTACTGTGATTCAGTAAGCCTATTTTTCTACCGTGAATATGTTTGAATACGTTTTGAGTGGCGAAGGACGGTTGGGGGAGGTCTGGGTGGGGCGCTGGGTCGGATAAAGCCACTAAATCAACCGATTAAAACATAGTAGATACATTCATTATTGAAATAACAATTTACGACCGTATACATCATGTTGTAGCAAAGAACACCAAATAAAAATAATGCATAATTATTTTCAAGAACCCTTATTTTTAAAAGCGTTCCCACAAAGGGGAGTTAGGATACTTTCATAACTCAAGAGATTACGTCAGATATTTATTGGTTAAGTTTCATAAGGAGAACCGAACTTAACTCTTGAGACATGGAACAGGTGTTGGCGTACAAGTTTCGCTTCACGACCAAAATTTAAATTGTTTCCCTCCCGCCCACCTCTTTGTGTTAACATACGGAGCTGTCATAATTCAAAAGAGGAACCCAACAGTACCTTGTAAGTGTATGTGTGTGTTTGTGAGAAATATGGCGCGCCTGCGTCGTAAAACCAGCGTCCGCTACGTCTTGTTTTCGTCGCAACATCTGGGTCGGCGTTATGTGCATTTTCACACTACAAACTGTAGAGAAGGAAATTGAAACGGCAATTTAGCGAAGTCACAAATTTCACATTATATATCTAAACTGGGATACTATTACACTTTTGTTTTATTATCATCATACTCGTCTGATATGAAAAAAAAAAACGAATTGCATGAGAAAATTTAATAAAATATTGAATATTTTAAAAGGAACTCTACTTATTGCTATTTTTGTATAGCAAAATATAGCATCAAATGCTATCAACCACCGCATTGCATCCCCCCTCGTTACAATTATATACTTTTTTATGTTTCCTGTCTTATCTAACTGATTATATCAAGACACGACTTACAAACACAACTTAATTCTAACTCAAATATTGTACGCATTATTCTGAATTCTTAATTAATATCAATTTTTTTTTATTCCAAATAAAATTAAATTTATTCTCAGCATTTCACCTTAATACCCGTTCGAGCTTTTCACTTATTTACTAATTACGCCAATGGTTCTAAAGAAAAAGAAAGTTATATTTTGAGTATGTGTACCCTCATTCATGCGGAGGTAGAGTGTAAAACCCTTTTAGAAAAAGCATCGTCATTTTACTCGACATAGATTAAAATATCTATCTCCCCGTCATCGGCAGCCTAATCTACTGAGTGATGCCGACCATGTGGCCACCAAAGTGGTATATAAAATAATTGAAGTTGGAAATCTATACGCAATGATAACTAATACTTAGTGTCCTACAAATATAATCAGGAAGATAGTTTAGTAACATATTTTTTGAATAATATTTCACAATAAATTATTTGTTTTATTAATTATTTTAGGTGAAAAATGCATGTGTTTTAAATCATTTACCTAGGTACTTATACTTAGCTCATGTTTATGTTAATATTTTAGAATTGTCTTCATACATAACCATATTATTAATAACAAATTTTCTTTTAATCTAAACAGGTAGTTAGACCTTGTGTTATTTTTTTAAATTTATATAGCAATTGCGTCTTACCACCCGTTCGGTTTATAGGCTTAAGTAATAGTCACGCTAATGGATTGGAATTGGTAAGGTTGAATTTGGGGAAGTTAATCAGCATTTGCGTTAAGGGAGAGTGGAAAACCATTTAGGAAAACAACCCCAGTTCACCCGACAAAATTCTAACCTCGAATTCCCTGTCGTTGGCATTATATCTCAACACAACTAGCGCGTTAGCTAACTACGCCACCGAGGCAGGTGTTGTGTTAAAAAATATATAAAATAATTATCATCTTGAGCCACAATTCCAAGGGAGACTCCAGGGGCGGAACTTTTCCTTCCCTCACCATAAAATATTACTTTATACCGAATTTAATAAAAATAAAAATGCATCTTTTTCAACTATCAAGTGAAAAATAGATATGTTGGTTAATACTGTGTTGTATTATATCTTTAAATTAATTATTATCTGTTAAGTATTGTGTTCTATTCTGTGATCGTCTGAATCAGATTTATTTTTGTATAAAATATTGTGTGTCGTCTTCACTCGTCTATTTTAGTGCTTCCCGAACCAAGCAATAAGGACTCGATCATTTAAGAGTTGAACAACGTTCTTATATTACCTTTTTATAGGTAAGTGTTAGTTACATAGTCGCCCCCTTCAACCACTGTCTTAAATCAAATCCTAAACACGTGCCTAATAAGGCTAAGTCTTTTAGCCCAAATCTATATACAAACTAGTTTTTTTTTTATCGTTTCTGAAGGTATTAATACTGATATTTGAGAGAAGAATGTCTGGAGAGAATAAATATGCGAGTCGAAATTAAAGAACTAAACCTCTACCATTTTCCTACAACTCAAAAAAACAGACGAATACAAGAATTGTCGACGAATGGAAACCACGCAACGATGAATTCTGTTAGTTTTCATCTTATTTTGTCTGGGTAGCTTCCATGGATGAGTTATCACACTTCTAGCTCACAACGGCAACACCTGAGAATAAATTAATTTTGAGCTAAACACGCGATATGAATGGTTAGACACGTAAAAATATAGAGAGAGAAAACTGCAATAAGGGAATATTAATATTTTATAGTAGCTACATGTACACTCCGTTCACCCTGTAAGGTAACAGTTTCACCCTAACAGATTGCACTATGGTGCTAGGCCCTACATATAGTCCTACAATATAAGGTAATCTTGCTAGCTTTCAAGGCTACACGAGAGGGAGCATGTTTTGTCCAGGTTGAGCTACCAGTCTCACCATGCTTCGTCCTGATGTGATTACGTTAGTGGTTAAATGTCGCTGTATATTGGGATTAATAAGGGAATTCTTTATGGATTCACGGTTTATTAATTTATTTATTTGTATTTAAGGTTGACATTTTTTATAAATTTGAGGCTGAAATATATATCTTGATATGAGTTTGAAACGCTATCTGAAGTTTCTCTTAAAATTAGAGGATTTAAGTTTTTCTTTGGTGATATTAAATTTAAATTAAACTTTACTAATTACTAACAAATTAGCGTAACTACATAGTACATAAGCGTGTAAACACAAATTAATGGAACTATGACGTGGTGCTAAGGAACAAATCATTAATCAAAATAAATCATAATACCATATTTGACCTAATAGCATCCCTGGCTACGATTGAAGCCTCTTGCCACTTTGGGCTATGGCTACAAAAAACCTAGGTAAGTTTAAACAGAAACAAATAAAAAGAAAATACACAAGAAAAATTATTTCATTTTTATTCTCAAACAATGAAACACAATGTGTAATATGGAAGGGTGGTAAACCCATGAAAAATTCTCGTAATACCTATGTTCCGGCTACAATTAGGTTAGACTGGGCATTACTAGGGCCCAGCTACCATAACACACTTTAATTTTTTACCACAGCTACAGATATAGTGCCCGGATATATGTTTTGTTTATATGGTTTTATTTTAAACAGTAAACATAAACATGAAAACATGAATAAAACATGGGAAACATAAAAGGACAAACATTAACACCAGCCCCGAAGGGCTCTCGAAAACGGACACGACATAGGGATACGAACAATCACAACATGAAAGGATTTGGCGGCCTTGCGGCCTGAAAATTACCACTATAGGTTTGGGGTGGGAAAATTTTCAAAAAACCCACCCCATCGCTAGTAAAGGGTCGCCATGACCGTAGGGAAATACAGAACGTACAGAGGAGAGGGGAAAGACAGAAAACAGTGAGGGGGGGGTGAACGAGAAACGGAAGAAAAAACAAACAAAAATGTTGGTAATATAAATAATAGATAAAATGTTTCTGCGGAATATTAAAAAATAAATGTCTTTAGCTGGAATTGGCGGCCAACCCCAATGACAAAATGCGGGGCTGGAGACGGACATGTAACACGTAACACTTAACACGTAACATGGAGAAACACACGGACTACACCACGCGCGCTCAAGTTGGGCTGAGCGCCAGCCGGGGGGGTCTCACAGAGCTCCGGAGCCGCATCCTGGTGAAGCCGGCCTTAGGCCTTGACCAGGGGCGCTCGCTCCTCAACGCCGCAGACTACCTCCCGGGTCATCCGTATCCAGCGGGGGGGCCCACCACACCGTCTCTGATGCGTCTGTGGATAAGTGCGGGGGGGTCGTAATCGCCGATGCCCCGTACGATCGCGTTAGGACTGGCCTGCGCCCGTGAGAAGAAGTTCACTGCCAGCCCGCGGATGATCACGTCCAGGGGACGGAGGCCAGACAAGTCTAGCAGGACTCGGGTGTGGGTGCGGGGAGGGAGTCCGAGCATCAACCTCAAACACAGGTGATAAACCGCTCGGAGCGGGGAGAATCGGTAGTGGGGAAGGTAAGCCCAGGCAGGCGCGGCGTAGAGAAGGAGGGACATAATACAAGCCTGGAACAGTCTTACTTTATGGCCGTGGTTCAACGGGCTGGCTGGGCGCAGGAGAGGGGCCAGTCCTAACATGACTCCCCTCGCTCTCCCTGCAGACGCTCTCAGGTTCGAGTCCCAGTTGCAGCGACGGTCCAGCGTCACACCCAGGTATTTCACCGTTTGCGACCACTGGATCGCTTCTCCCGCGACGCGGAGGGGCTGCAACGGACCCGGTCTGCGGCGGGTGAACAGAATCACCGACGTCTTCGCACCGTTGACGGCTAGGGATTTGGAACCCAGGTAAGCGATTATCCCCCGCAATGCCATGGTGAGCTTGGCCCAGATCACCGCGGCATCGGGGGAGGTCGCCAGGACAGCGGTATCGTCGGCGTATTGGAAGAGGGAGACTCCCCGTGGGACGGGCACGTCGCGCACGAAGAGGGCGAAGAGGAGGGGGGAGAGACAGGAGCCCTGGGGGACTCCAGAGACTATGGGACGAGGGGTAGACAACTGGTGGTCCACGCCCACTCTGAAGGAGCGGTCCTGGAGGAAAGACAGAAGGAGATGAAGCAGGGGGGAGGGAACTCCGGCTTCTGCAAGTCCAGCGAGAAGACCTCGGTGGCTAACGCTGTCGAACGCACCCTTCACGTCCAACAAGACGAAGCCGGAATGGCGACGCTCGTCGAACGCTTCCGTCACCAGGTCGACTACCTTGGCGACGGCGTGGGTGGTGGACAGGCCCTTCCGGAACCCGAACTGGTGATCCGGCAGGAGGGGGTTCACCTCCAGCCAGGCCTCCAGTCTGGACAAGATCAGTCTCTCGGCGACTTTGCCGACGCAAGAGAGCAGAGAGATGGGACGATAGGACGTCGGATATCCGGGCGGTTTCCCGGGCTTGTGGATGGGTATGACAGTCGCCACCCGCCACTGCGCGGGAAAGTACAGCAATAGAAACATCGCGTTCAGGATGCGGAGTAGTAGGAGGTCAAATACAGTATTTATTTTGTGTAAAATAACTTGTCAGTATGAAAAAATAATTAGATATAAAACCTTATAGTGGTGACCATTAGTGACAGGCAACTGCAGATTTTTAATAATTTTTTTTAGTTTCATGCTTATTACCAGTTCATGTTGAAGGAATATGTACTAACTACGCTTATGAGTTATGGATGAGAAGAGTTGTAGGGGAACGCAGCCTATATTGTACAACCACCTAAATCGTACCACAATTTGTTTTTCTTGGTAATGATTATGGTAGAGCGCTCTAGTGGCTGTGTTTGAACCTCCTATTGTGTTATGTAGCCTGCGAAAATATTACATTGGTATGACCACATTGAACGCTTTTATTAATGTTATTTAGTTTAATTGTATCTGGATATAATTTTTTGACTTTGTATCTAAGAAAATACTAAACCTAAGGTTATGTTCTACTTGTTTTCATGCATCTATTATTGTAATATAACAAATTCTACAAGTAACCTATGGTTTATTATCGTAGCAATAGTTTGAGGCTTTAAATAAGGTCATGTTTAAAGTTCCAGGATGCTGCATAAATATCACAAGTGGGTTCTTAATTCGTACCGGTAATAGTTGAGGGCCTATATTCTTCCTTGTTCCATATTTGCTATCTTTTTTACCAAAATTTATAAAACAACACGAAAAACATAAATAACATGCGTTTCCGTTGTGTGTCACAGAATGACGAAACGAAAAATAAGGAGCTTGGAGTGAATCGGATATGGAACGTGCCCTTGCAGCTTATAGAAATGTGGACGTGGGTTTTAATTAATGTTGTCGCCAATTCGGTATTGCAAAGCTAACATTCAAGCGCCACTTAGACTGCAAGCATTTTAAAGCTAATAACAGTAAAAAAAGGTTCTAGGGCGTACAACTACCCTGCCACCTGAAATTGAAAAAGAGCTCGTCAATCACATTTTTAAATTAGAGGAGCTACTTTTTGGCCTTACAATTGCTGACGTGCGCAATTTAGCATATCAAATAGAAGATCAGAATAACATCCCACATATCTTTAACCGAGAGACCAAAATGGCAGGTAAAAACATTGTTTTACGCTTTTACAGCTATCGGTGTAACCAAACTTGTTGTTGCCAAATATTTACACACCAACTACTAGCGGTACAATTTTATCTCCGGAATCAAGAGTCCCACCGAATAGAAGTGAAATAAAACGACTTTACCAAGAGTGTTCAAAGACCCTCCACCCACCCCTTGGCAAGCACCTCTAATGGAGAAGATGAGTAACTCTGTGCTCACACAACGAGGTCACATGACGATGTGACACAATGCCTCGAGGCCAACAAACTCTCTTCAAGGCGGCAACCTTAAGACAAGCCCCCTACTTGGTTCCAGAACGTCTTCACAAAGTTGATACAACGACTTAATAAAGAAGTGAAGTCACACTCTCACGGAAAATGGGGGTGATTACTTTGACTGAATAATGAGGTATTTTGGGGGAGAAAGGGGTGACAAAAGTATTTGTCTTACAATTTACAAAAGAGGTAGAAGGAGCAAATCTACCACACAAGAGTTCCTTTTGTGAGAGTAGTAACTAACATACTAACGGGTTAAAAAAAATTAGGAGTGAGGCTGTCTGCAAGTTTGTTGCCGGAAGCGATGAAATAACAAGGTAATGATACACAATTTTGAATATAAATCAATATAGTTAAATAATGTGTGGGCAGGTGACCTAAGAACCAATAATCTCACTTAGTTTGGTTTGCAGGTGAAGGGGAGGTTAAGGTTCAAACCATCACAGGTTGTTCTGGGGTTATTTTTTTTTATAAATACTTCCCCGTTATTCCTCCCCAAACATTCAGCTACATTTCTTTCATATTCCACCTTTATTATCTCAACCCCATTAGCGTAGTTAAATGTGTATATCCCAGATGGATAGTAAAAAGTAAAGTAGAATAAAAAGTAGAATTCACATTATTGCTGTCTTAGGCATTGTGCTTAAGGCACTGACCTCCAAGATAATTTAGTTTGAATCCTAATCATGATATAATTTAGCCGTCAAGCTATTCGGAGATATCTTTAACAGTGGAATATTCCTTAAATAAATCTAATATAGTATTTAAAGAGATTGCAATAGAAAAACTAGGGACTTTTTACCCTTTTATGATAATTAATTCAAAAGGCAATTTAAATTTTGCTAACGATGTGACGAATATTATTGTATCATTTATTATAAATGTAGATAAATTTGCATCGCAGGAAACT
Source organism: Timema douglasi (assembly GCA_901482245.1). Lineage (NCBI taxonomy): Eukaryota > Metazoa > Arthropoda > Insecta > Phasmatodea > Timematidae > Timema > Timema douglasi. The sequence goes on from CABEEJ010001456.1 coordinate 41,648, forward strand.
GGGAGACCACTCTTATTAAAGAAAAGAAAAAAAAACGTATTTATTCCTGTTGGGATTCTAGCCCCGACATCCCTGTTACAAAAAAAAAATATATGGTTCACACATTTAGTCTGCGTGCCAAGTGGTGTGTGTAATTATTATTATTATTATTATTATTATTATTATTATATAAAATGCTGGTGTACACTTATTCTCTACATGGTTAGTTGTTGTTATTGCAAATGTCTTATAAAATAATGTAAATACTATTTTGTAATATTGAAACATCTAAAGATGCTTTCCCAAATTGACTTGGGTTGTGGAATAGTTTGAAAGTAGTCTCTTCGGGTGCGTCATGATATGACGACGACCCAAGGAGCAATCAGGTTGGTAACCTCAGCGTCCGTACAGTATATAACCCACTTTGGTGGTGTTTCTAGAACCTCTTCGGCGTGTCCCTTTTACTTTATCAGTAGGTTTACATGATTCCAACCGCCCCCCCCCCTTCCCCCCTCCCTTAGCCCTTTTCGTTTCCTTTCCCAAAACTCTGCTCGGCAACGGATTCAATTTTGAAGTCTCGCGAACTTCTCGCGGGTAACGTGATTACAAGGAGGGAAGGAAACGTGGCGGCGGTGACGGTGGCTCTGTAGTTTCTGCGGCTGCCCTCAAGATTACGCTTTCATTCTGTCCTTCGATCTCTATCCCTCTCCCATTTGTTTCTTCTGGTTACATTCTTCTCATTTTGTCCACGGCATTAAAAGGACATCTTTCTTACTTTCACTTCCCTCCTCACGCTTTCACCGACGGTCATATTCTTTTTTTTTTCATTACACCGCTTTTGTATATATTTTTATTATCATCTTTACGTTTACTTATTGTCATATATATTTTAATACTGTACTTGGTGGTCATTCAAATTAAATATCAAACTCGTATAGTTTGTGTTGTGGGTTAAGGGTAGGTTTGAACTTTAAACCCCGGAAGGCTATAATTATAGCGTAGTATCTTAAATAAATATTTAGTACCGCGTCTTAATACCCATTCGGGTTACACGCTTTAAGTACTAATTACTCTAATTGATTAGGAATTGGGAAGGTTGAATTAGAGGAAGTGAACCCGCATTTGCGTGGAGGGAGAGTGGA
>CABEEJ010001456.1:42784-61630 GCA_901482245.1 Timema douglasi
CCCCCCCCCAGTTCACCCGACTGAGATTCCAACCTCAATCTCCCCATCCTCAGCAGTAGAGCTCAACACGAAAAGTGCGTTAGCCAACTACGCCACCGAGGCGGGTGACTTAAAATCCTCTCTTTTTCCCTCCACAAGAACGATGGTACTAGTTAACTGATCAGTGGTTTTGGTAAGATTTGAATCTTTTGAAAATGTTTTTAATGATTTAGTTCAAAATTTATATGGGGTGATTATTTTACATGATAAACAATAATATATATTTATTTTTTCTAATATAAATTAATTTAATGGTAGTTTATTTAAGGAAAACTATAGATAGTTGAAATTGGCCTTTAAGATTGAAATCAAAATAGGTGTTGGTGAAGAATTTCTTCAAGATAAATAAGAATTATTTTTATTCCTACTAATTAAAAATAACTTTAAAAGAAGTTTAAAATCATATATTATTGAAAATTTGAAATTTATTAAAAATATTTTAACAATAATTGAGTTTAAAATTGATATATAAATAGTGTTTATGGTTATTAACAAGAAGACGTGTTTGTTTTTATGATGAAAACGTACTTAAGAGTAGTTAATTGGAAAACTAATTTTTGAACACTTATTTCCAAGCTCAATATGAGAAAGTTTGCACGATTGTGCCGAAACATTTTCAAACCAAAATCATTAAGTACTTAACTAAGAATATTTTTCTTCTACAAGAAAGTTTCAATACAAAATATAAGTATGATTTCGGTGGTTAGAGTGCATTTTCATTAAATAGTGTGGAAATGTATGATTTAAAAAGTTCGACTTTTTTTACAGAATCTGTTCTCATTTTTTTATCCACTATTACCTCTTTCATATTTCCCGTTCTTTTTTTTATTGAGAAAAACATAGTTTCTTTGACTTTTGGGTTAAACTTTTGTTCCAAGCAAATTGATTGGACGTGCTCTTCAGTTTGAGTTATGATATTAATACTCCAAATAAATCCCCTACCCCTACCGTCATATACTTTCTTTTGACTCTTCCTTTAGGGAATTTAAACCGCAGTTAACAAGTCAGGTAAAATAACTTTTTTGGAGTTTTCTTTACCCTTCTCTTTATTCGCGATCTTTGTCTCCAAACAAACATTGAAACCCTTCGTTTGCTAACTTGGAAACATCTTCTCTTTACGGTAGTGATAGTTGAAGCTTAACATTTATTTTGTGGATGTGTAGAAATGGACCTTTTAAAAACACCAATTATATCAGGTTATTTTATTTTATATTTAATAAATTAGAAAACTGCGCATAAGACAAAAGAGTATTTCAATTAATGTCCTTAAGATTTTTTAAATATCAATCCAAATTATAGATCTCTGAAATCCAATTACAAATAGACGTATCTTACGGATTTTTTTCTGGCTATACAATTAAGTCACAATTTTAACACTTATATACTGTTGGATGTATCTTTTTAGCTATTATTAAAAATAGTACTTAAATATATAGGGTAATATTTAAACGCTACATGTTAGTGTAATCAAGCACAGCTTATGTCTTTTTTTTTTTTTTTCAAATGGCTCTCCTGTAAACTTATTAAACTTTAGATAAGCCCCTTTGTGACCTTTCAGACGGTATGTGCACCACAAGATTGACATTTTTAATATCTTATGATATTTTTTAATTATTATTATTATTATTATTATTATTATTATTATTATTATTATTAGCACCGCATCTTACTACCAGTTCGGGTTATACGCACTTACGCTAATGTGTAATGGTAGGGTGATTGTGAGATTAAATGAAGGACCTACAGTTTAACGTGGAATCCGAACCACGGTGGAGGCCTGGCATTCCCCACATTCACAAGATGTCTTGTCAGAGGTGAAGGAAGGGTTTGGTAATCAGATAAATCTTTGCCGGGACCGAGGTATTTTTTAATTCATTAAAAACTAGGAATAATTAAAAAGAAGAGTTATACTGTCTGTTTAAGCAAATAAAAGCGTTGCCCAGGCTAACCAAGTAATGTATTGCGTGAGTAATCTGGGCAATTCCGGATACTTCTACTATTAATAATATATTTGGACATACATTTAACAAATTTTCGGAAGTAAAAATAGAGTTAGGGGATTATTTAATAATCACATTAGTTTGTACTTATCTCTTAAGCTAAGCTCTATAAAATAAATTCAAAAATAATTTTGGAAATAAGCTCTTTGTGAAAAACTATTCATGGGAAAGTTATGACAGAAGAGGTGAGCAACATGCTATTAGTGTCGTTAGTAATGGAAGAATATGTGCTTTATAGTATTATGAAAAATTATTTCAACTTAAAGCAGGTTTTGGTTTAACACATTGTATTGAATAAAAATTAGTATTCAAATACCACTACTCCTCATTAGCCACGAGATAAAATAGCTACAGTAGAATTTTAGTGAAAAAATATTCTGGAAACTATAAACTTTATTAAAACTATTTAGAAATATTTACAATTCAAGTCATGAGGTTTTCAGTTATTATTTTTGTGAGATAATATTAATATCTATAAAATGACATTAACACTACATAAAATTATTATTAAAGTTGTTGCCAAAAATGTTTGTATTTTATGAAACGTCCATTCCTACCATGACCCTAATATACAATGGCTTATCTAGATAACTTCAGCTCCTTTTATACCGTTAAACTACTGCCCTGTTACAACTCAAAGAGGGCCCTACCAGATATAAAAGACCATCTGTGGATGTTTAGGCAGTCTTTCAACAATAAAGTACTGGGAAATTGATCTAACTATTTTGATTAAATTTTATATCTAGACACTGTTTACCAATATAAACAACTCATTTATCCGTGAAAACAACTTTGAGAGTACTTTTTTTGGGGAAATTTTCCATTTCTGATCATTTCCCCATAAATATTTGAGATACTAAATAACTTACCGTTGTAAAGTATTAGTACTAATAAAGTTAAAAATCTCTTATTTGAAATATATTTTTATAAAACCAATGACTTCTAAAGTATAAGCAAATATATATATACTTTTTAATTCATCTCTTTGAAAATGAATTTGATTCTTATGCTCTTTGGTGGTCAAAGATATTTCTTTTTTCTCAATTTTTCTGTGACAGTATTCCTAGTTCTTAATTCCATAAAGTAAGTATCAGTGTGTATTATTTCATTTATAATCTTTGATGTAATATTTTTACAACAATATATATACCTATTATTTAGTTTAACAAATCTTACAAGTTTTTAGTAAATGTAAGTTTTAAGATAAATGTGTGAGAAATTGTGCGGTGCACCGTACCATTTAATTACTACTCTTGCGGGCCATATGCAGGTTGACTCACTACACTAACATATCAGGGCTGAGCAAGATTAAATATAAAGGAAACATAACAATATCGGAATAGAAGGAGAGTATAAAATCATTTAGGGAAAATTACTCTCAATAAACCAGACCCGCGTTCTAGCCCTAATCTCCCCATAGTCGGTAGCCCAATCTATTGCAAGAGTGACGCCTTAGACATTCAGACGCTGATGTAGTTAATGTGTCTTAAGGCTTCAATCTCACAATATATGCAATAAAAATTATGAATGAGTCATTTGGATTATATTTAAAGCATGTCACTGCCAGATTTCAGTAAAAATTTCCTTTAGTACGGAAAGAATCACGGAACACACAGACGAAACGCCAAATTTGTGATTTAAAACGGTACCCCCCTTTGCTTTGTCATTTATAAATAATTATACAGTAATAACAATGAAATGTTAAAAAGTTATCTTGGCTTACTACATTTTTAAAATTATTTTCTAAAATAATATTTCTATTAAAATTTGATTGTAAGGACCTGTCTAATGGTTTTTTGCACCGTGGATTAAATTTAAGCTATTTTAGTTTGTCGATTAGTCATCTCTTGATTTATCATCTCTTAACATAAATGAAATACTACATATATATAATAATAATGACCTTGTGAGTATTCTCACTCAACCATTTTAACAATTCAGGCTTGAACAAATTTTCCACCGTCCTCTTAATCTATTGCGACATATTATTATTAAATTATTTGTATACGTATGAAACATTACAATAGGACTATGAGTAACAAGGTTTTAATTTCCTCTCCAACCAAGATTTTTGGTATTATAATGTTCTCAAACAAGTCGAGTTTGGATCGTAGAGGGTAAGGAGGAAGGGAGAGGGAAAACATTGTTAGTCCGGTGTGTAGATGTGAGCGGTATTTTTAATAAGCGCTACTTCATATTTGATGGTATTCCGTGCCATGTTGTGTGCGGGCCTTGGTGGTAGCGGCGTGAGTGTTTGCGTGAGTGGCAAAGGAGGTGAAGGGGGGGGGAGGGGGGTTAGCGATGTCATGGGAGGAGAGATGAGAGGCGTCCTCTCTCTCTCTCTCTTTTTTTACTTCCGGATCAATGGACTGGAAAGGTTTTCCCTCCCGTAAATTGCAACTTGTGGCGAGTTGGAAACGAGATGAGTTTATCAGCGCCTGCTGTTTCCTCCCCTCTTTTACTTCTCTCTGCTTTCTCTACTGTCCCCTTCCTCTTTTTATACCTAAAAATAAAAACAGATACGAAACAGTTATTTACTTTGCTAAAATAATCTGTGTTTTTGAAGGGGGAGCATTGGAGGGGAGGAGGAATAGTCTGAAAAACAAAAGTTGGTGATGGTTATATGAGACTCTTTTTTTTCATCATCTATATGAAGGAATGTTCACGGTATAGTATTGAGCCAATGCTTTTCCCAAATTTTGTTTGGATGATTGTGTGAAACCCTAGATTTACATAATATAGCTTATAAATACATATTTTTTGTCACCCCATATCCCCCTACCAGTTTGAGCGCTGCGAATACTCCATTCACGGTAGGAACTACTCTCTAAAATATCTTTTTTCCTACCAATATCCTACTATATAATAGATTTCTGGTAAGGAAAAAGGCCTTTCAAAAAACAAGTCCTACGCTGACCAGACTATAGCTACCTAAACCTATATGTAATGAATGAAGAATATTGAATTTAAGGGGATATGTATCCTTATTTGCGTGGAAGGAGAGTGGGAATCAAGTTAGGAGGGAAGATATAATTAAACCCAAATGTGATTTTATCCCAGATATACCCGTCATTGGCAGTCCAGTCTATTGCGATTGCAAAAGTGGTGCCTTAGCCCAATTGACCACTGAAGTATCCTAACTTCCCAGTTCAAATTGTGACGTGGCACGGGAAAAGGGACCTTATCTTCATCGATAAAAGATTTCAGGACAGCTGATAATACTGATTAGGATCAAAATATATGTTTTAATTACTGCAACAAACTCTATCTACACTCTCTTAAACAAATAGAAATAGGTTCATATTTTATTTCCTAGACATCAGAGAAAACATTTTGGTACTTGTCTTTTAATAATGCAAAACTTTAACCCTTGTTTTCTCAAAACGCACTTTTTTTCAACTTGGAGGTCCAAATGGCCATAACTTTCTTAATTCTTAGAATATTTTTACACATTTTACATCAGTTTATTCAGCAATTTGTGCATTTTCCAGTGATACCAATAACTCAATTTTGACCTGGGTGTAGATACGTCCACTTTTATCGTGCCGCGTTACAATTAAAGGGTAACACGCACATCCTGCGCATCGGCAACCAAAGTATATATTAATATAATACAATTATATTTAAAGACAAGAGCTATTTTTTTTATCATCAACACGTTTCCGAATGTATTTTATTTTAAATAAGCCTCAGCATTAGATTGTTCATTAGCGTCCTAAACACTAGAGTGATATTAAACAGTTTTAAGAAATTAAATAATAAGGGGAAAGCCAAGGAAATTTATGGGACATGGTTATGCACAAAATGAACAATTAATTAACAACGGAATGATTAGTTAAAGGAATAAATATGATTGCCATAAAGCTCTCTCATATGTGGTAAGTTTATCAGCATCTGTGGGTACGTGTTCAAAATATCAGGCCCTTCCAATCCAGTTTCTCGCTGATGTGGAATTCGGGCCTCAAATCCAGGCTGGGTAAACTGAGAGTGTTTTTCTCCCATAGTTTCCCTTCATGCAAAGTTTGGTATATTTAACCTCAATTCTACCTTCCTCGTCTCTACTCGATCAGCATTATTAAAATGTTTATAGATCAGAAGGGTAGTAAGAAATGTGATGAAATATTAGCGTCGTTTTAGTCGGTTTCTTTGTCAGTTTCCTTCACCAGCAACATTGTATTTAAGTTCCTGAAATAGGATTATGGACAGGAGGTTCATCTTCTCCAAGATAATGCAAAAAGAGTTTCTTGGAATAATTTACTTATTATAATTAACACCGCGTCTTACTACCCGTTCAGGTTATACGCACTTACGCTAATGTGTAATGGTAGGGTGATTGTGAGATGAAAATGGAGGACCTACAGTTTAACGTGGAATCCGAACCACGGTGGAGGCCTGACATTCCTCACAGTCACAAGTTGTGATTAATACACGTCTTGTCAGAGGTGAAGGAAGGGTTTTGAATAATTTACTATTTCCATTCTTATCAAATAAGTTAAAGTTTAACTCGACATAAGCTTGCGTACCAGAATAAAAGCGTGCATCAAAAAATAAACTCTTAAATTAATTTATTTAATCATCCCTTACGATGATATAATTACACTGTAATAGTTCTAGCACAGTATCTCACAATAGGTTTCGTATCTGGCCTCTCGAGTATCCTTAAAAGGTCTATGTGTGCATCGGGATTGGAGGTAGTCAGGATGAGAAGGCGGGGGAATGAGGGGGAAAGAAAGAGCGAGCTTGTGGGATTCTCTTTGAGAAAGTTGAAGGTAGGGGGAAAGGAAGGCTATGGAAGCTTGTGGTGGGTTACGGGCGATAGAACTAGAGAAGGTTAATTGTCCGATCCAACCTTTCCTTTAGTAGTTAAGGTTGGGGTGGGAGGTGGACGAATTTGGGCAGGAGAAAGAGTATATGGTGAATTAAGGGAAAGGCAAAGGGATGTCTTCTGATAGACGGATGGGCGGACGTGTAAAATGTTCGAAACTTGATAAACTCACCCTTTTCACACATGAACGGGATTTCTCTCTCTACCTCATTAATTGGTATTTATATAGCATTATTTGCACCCAAATTGGTGAGATCATCTAGTACGGTTTTCAATGTATAAGAAGCTTCTCAACGGGTCTTATTAAGGCTGTTATTTTTTAATTGATTTTCAACTTTTACTCCACCAAAATATGGGTGGACCTACACTTATTCTCACATTTATCCTCCGATATTAATTTATTTCCCACCGGGATGAGTGGTAAGACGTATTGGAAAAAAAAATCTCTCCATCCCTTAACCTATTGCACACACATTCATTGACCTATCCCCTTCTTTGTTCACTAAGCTGTACTCATCTGGCATACGTTTTTTCTTTGTTTTCCAACCCGATTCTTTTCTACATTTAATGCCAATAAATACCAATAAAACCGCTTTTCTACGTATTAACCCAAACACAATTTTAACCCCTTTTTTATATTTTTCAAAGCATTTTTGTTTTGTATTAATATCTATGAATAATCTATCCATCCCTCAACAGTGAAGAAATGATTGGCCAAAAACAAGGGTGGTTAAAAGTTTTCTCTCATCAATGTTAATGTTGCATAGAATAGAATAATTTCGACCTCCATTGACTAACAAATTAAAATATTTAGATTTTATAAATACTAAACCATCAATAGTCATATAACATTAGTGGCACTAAGCAGTATTTGTGTTCTCAAACCAAACGATGAGGTATAAAGTTCAATATTTTACTGAACCACTTGATTATCATTATATTTTCCACGATTATATTTTAACCTGATGGAAATTTTTTTCCCCCTATGATTATGTTTTAACCGGGTGGATATATATATATCCACCCGGTTAAAATGTAATCATGGAAAATATAATAATATTCAAGTGGTTCAGTAAAATATTGAACTTTATACCTCATCATTTGGCTTGAGAATACAAATACTGCTTACTTTCGCTTATGTTACATGACTATTGATTGTTTAGTATTTATCAAAATCTAATGCATTTAATTTAATAGTCAATGAAGGTCGAAATTATTCTATTCTATGCAACATTAACATTGCTAAGAGAGTCTTTTAACCACCCATATATATATATATATATATATAAGTGTAAAAGCACGTGCATAGGCATGATGTTTTCACACACGTCATTGAAGATGACTGGCGTGCTTATTATATTGTCTGTAGAAGGCTGTAACGATTCTGTCATCAAGATGAACTCTTGCTATCCACAAGGGTTTTGCAAACGAAAACAATAACCCTAAAGTAGAAGTCCAAAGGCAAGTCAGAGGAGCGGGTGACCAGGTAATGGGACCTCCCCACCAACCAATTCACCAGCTATCCCGTACATTATATAAATGTCTGCCAGCTCCGCAAACGTGTAGCCTTGCATAGTGGCTGTCCTCGTGCGACTGTGAACGCCGCAGGGCTAACACTACAGCAACGTTGCTTCAAACGGGGTAGTGTGCACACAGATTAAATCTTCAGGCTAAACGCTACGAACATACTTTTCTACTAATCAGTTGCCTAACTCCCCCTGCTCGTTACCATTGTCGTTTTTTGGCATGAGAGGAGGGGATTACATAAGTACCCTGACTAAATGTGTTCCATTTCGGCTCATCTACAACCGCTGTAAATTTGTAACATTTATTCCGATACAACCTGTATACATATGTGAACAAATGTATATTAAAAATAAATATATGAATCTGTATAAATATGAATAAATATGTATATAATATATTATGAACATATATGGATATATGTTCATATATATATGTATATATGATAATATAAATACTTATGTATATATAAGCTGCATAGTTTGGAGACTAACGTAGACACAGGTTTGTAATTAATTTTGAATTTTAGCCCTTTTCATTACATTTATATAAATATACAGAAATATCGAAAATAAGAATATTCTATATACAGATATATAAATTTATTTTATCTGATTATATTTATTCATATTGATATAGGCCTATTTTAACGTTTTTTTAGTTAATGTCTAATATTCAAAATAAATTACAACGTGTATCCATACATTAATTTACATATTATCTTTTGCTAATTATTAGTCTTTAAATATTCTCCAATTTAAGTTTTCATTTAAAATAAAACACATTTTAAAACAATGCTGCATTCTTTAAGCTTTTAAACTTAACAGTACTTCGATTCTGCCCTAAAAAGCTTTTCTCTTCAAGTTTATGACATCGAAAGATATGTTTTTATTTCTTTTTACGCTTCTTTCAAGACAAGGAAAGTATATTGGCAAAGTAATTATAACCATTCACAAGGTCATCCTCTCTTTGCTTATAACATTTTAACAAAAGCAATTACTCGTACAAATGATTTTTTTTATGCTGTAAGTTCTTTTTTAATTCACTCGCTTTGGTTCTATTTTATTTAGAGAGGCTAAAGAAGGCGTAAAAGGAAATAATAGTTCGGTATGAAATGGTACTTAAATGAGTAATATAATTTTCTTTAAATGTGAAGAAAAGAATACTGAAGAGTAGAATTAGAGCCTTGCGCTATTGAGTTTTCCTAATGGGTTATTAATGTCTCATTTGTGTAGAAATTAATGTTTCATTTATGAAATAATTTATGAGTTTTCTTGATACATTAGTTAATATAATAAATGGTTTATTTTAAACATTTTGTAAAAAAAAAATATATATATATATATCCAAATACGTATATATTTAAATAGATATTAAGAATAATCTATAATATTCCATGACTTCTTACAACTAAAAGTTTGATTAGACATTTTTGTTAATTAATAAATGTAATTATTATTTTCTAGCACTAATGACGAAATAAATCATAAATATAATTACGTTTTACTTTTTATCATCTTTTTTTTTCAAGTTCACGCCGTCAATGTCATATTCATTATGTTAAAAAGATAATCAATTTACATTAATTTAATTATATCTTCGCGAAAATCACCCACCAAGTGAAAAGTAATTAAATTGTATTTGATGGACGTATTTATATATTTAATTAAATAACTGTTTAGTTTCTAAATGGATTGTAGCCCAAAGAAACATCTACATATTAAGTTATACAGGGCATAATCAAATAATACAAAACATCTGTTATATTTTCCAGCGTGTTCTTTGCCACAATATAGGGAATCGTTACCAAAATGTTGTCAGTTTATTTATATATACACGTCTGGTGGTCATATGGTTTCCAAGGTGTTAAGCTCACAATAAACTGCATTGCTTTATTGCTAATGAGAAGGTGCACTGCGTTTCAATTCCCATCGTGTATACAGTTTTTTACTAAATATTTTACCTTAACGTAAATTCGGGTACATTTCCTCTGAATTAAACCTTTATCATCCTCAACCCAACAATCTATATGCGAATGACCCGAAAGGTTAGTAAGGCGAGTAAACGTGGTATATACCAAAGTTGTGATTTGTTTTACCTGCGTTCTACTTTCCGTTCATGCTATATGCATTTTAGCTATTCTAATAGGGAGGGTATGAGGATGGTAGGATTTTAAATAAAATATAGCTTTATTTATTTATAGATGGAGCGAGAAAATTGTTTAGGAAAACTACCTTAGTATATCCACTCAGGACTTAAACCCTGACCTCCATTTCAACAACAAAAACAAGCCTTACATTTTGTGTATGTAGCCACAAATGGAGGTACCAACGACTTTCCTCTATTTTATAATAAGGTGATATCCAATTATCTGATGTAGCTCAGATAAAACTTTGTTAGTATTATTATAGATTGAAAAAGCTTAGTTCCTACAACTTACCCCTATAAAACATACCCAACTATTTTTAATAGCTTATATCTGGTCCTTTTGGTTGAATTTGATTTTTGTTAAGACTTAGCCTCAGCGCAACTCTTGTTCTTTTGAAAATCTACTGAAACCTGGCATTGTACTTAGAGGCTAATAATATCTGGCTCTATTGGGATTTGTTTTTTATAGTGTTTTTATATTCTCTCTTTATGGACAAATAAAGGTGTGATGTTTTCAAATTCCCTCTACTTTTCATGCTCATATCGTTAATGTATTATATGAGTCGTCTTCTTCCTTTATTGAATTAGATACTATCAAATATATTTTAAAACATTGTAACTAAAACTAAAATATTTTAATCAAGAGTTTTTTTCCTTCCCCTATCACCTTAATCATATTAACTCAAGATGAATGGAGCTTACATAAGTTGTCGACGAAAGAGACCATAAGGAATAAGAATTAATTTGATTGATTAGACTAATTTACTATGTGTTAAGGTTTCCGCGTGTCAGGAGGCTAAGTGGTCCTCCTATTTTCGTATTAATATAGTGGGATTACGATAGAAAGGAACTTAAAGAATATAAAAGCAAATTTTGTTGCGATGGACATAGATATCATTTTAATAAAAGCCTATAACTACATTGGATATCATCGCTGAAGAAACCGCATGGCTACTATTGGAAAAAAGCGTTGTAATTTTCTCGGTATTTGTGGTGAATATTCTCTCAAATATAAGACAAGTTTTGCAGCACTGGTTGGTTGAAATTGTCAGTAGTTCCTTCTTAACCCAACAAACCACCTTCAGACATAACTGAAAGTGAAGAGATTTAGCAACAGTATATTGAGAAAGAGCGTATATAAAAATGTTCTACATAAGACCTGAAATTCCCTCAAAATGACATTGAGTGTAGTAAGGAACGTGACAGTTATAGATTACATGTTTTTATTTTATAAATATATGAAAATGGTTCTAGTGTTTTTTTACCTGTTAAATAGTCCCTTCATATTTAAATCAAACTTTAGATGTTTTAATCCAAAGAACAACATAATTATTTGTGATTATGCTTGAGGACTTTTCTGTTCAAATAATTTTACATTTATATTAGCTTTATCCTTTTGTAATAAAAATAAATAAACCATGTAATGGTAGTGTCATTGTGTGACTATATATCTATATTGAACCCATATTAATACCAGCACCAGTAATCACGCTGTATAAAGCGACAGGCAAACAATAGAGATAATTTTCTGTGATTGGGTGGTCTGGAATGAAATATCATTCGCGTACCCTTGGGCCATCTTTTTCTGCACGATATTTACAACTTATTACTTTATTACTTTTCCACGATGATTTGGGTGCATTTTAGTTAGGTTTCACTACCAAACCCTGCCCCTTATATTAAGCTGTTAATGAAAATAGTGTTTATACCACATATTAAAATATATATTTTGCTATCAATCTTATTTGTAACACGCATCAGCATAACAAGGACATTGTTATTATTTTCTCTTTCCTTAACCAATATTATATTGAGTAATTATTAATGCTTAGTTGCATTTATCACATAAATACAGATATATAAATTACATAATATGAACAGCTTATGACTTAAATTAATCTTTCTTCCTTCGATTATAGTTTAATTACCTTCTTACTCGCACTGATGGGCACGCGGACTAATGCTGTCTAATTTTGTTTGTCAGTGACGGAGAAGTAAGGGATCGAGTCCCTGTTATGTGTACAAATCTTTTTTCTAAACGGTTTCCAACTGTCTCCCCATGAAAATATGGAGTTTCTTATAAATTATAACTTCATCAACCCTACTCCATTTGTGTAATTGAAAGCGTACGGCCCAGACGGGCAATTTAAAATTAGATGTCAAAAAACAACTTTGTTTTCGTCCTCTTTGTTATTTTCTCAACCTTTTTTTTTATTTATAATTTTCTTTTTCTCTCAAGCTACAAGCTATTTCCTTAAGTGTATTTTTCTTTTGGCCCTCAATATTTGTGGCTAATTGTCTCCCAACTTCATTTCCTTGTTCGAATTTTAACTGCCTCGTTCTGGTTTCCTCTCTCCGTTTTGATCATGTCTTCTCTTTACCTTGTGTGTGCATTCAGATCAAATGTAAATTTAACTTCGGGAAAAGTCGATCTGGTTTCCATTTGGTAGTCTCGTGATGAGTTCACTGGTAAGAAGGAAAAAGATGAAGCGTTTGGGGATGATTTTTTTTTTCAAGTAAAGGTTGAGACCGTTCCACTGACTTTCAAAAACTGTTCTAAAGAAATGGTCTTTTCCCCTCTCTTTTATTTTTTGCAACTTTTCACCAAAACTGGAGACATTTTTGCAACGTTGCTATGGTTACTTTTTTTTTCTGTCTTGTGGATCTTGTGTTTTTTTTTCTTCACAAAATAAAAGATTTTCCCATCAAAAGTTGAAGTTAAAAAGTCTTGTAAGAAAAAGAAAAACCAGTGAAAAATGCCTTGAAATGAGGAGGAGTGAATCTAGAACGAGGGTTAAGACCAATTCTCCAATCCCTCTCCCCTCCTTTTCCTTACAATAACTTGGAGGGTGCTCTTGTTGCGATAGCAAATTGTAAAATTCCCAAGTTCCTGAAAAAAAAACCTTTGTTACCAACTAATATATGACGTGTATTTAAATGAAAAGACACGTAAATTAAAAATTTCAAAACGTTGCAAAGTCTTCGTTCCAGGCGAAACAAGGGCAGTAAGAGTGGTAATTCTTTTGAGGCCTGAGAGATTGATGACTTTATATTGTGTTTTTTATCCCTATGAAATGAAATATTCTCTATTTAAAGGAAGTAATACCAACTTTCTCAGAATTCTTTTTATCAGAATTTAATAAAATATTTCTAGTAGACTTGATAACTGACATGATCTGTCATCATATATTGGGTAACTTACAAATACATGATTTTTTTTCTTTAATCCCAGTTTGTATGAATTATTTCTTTAACTATTAGTTTTTCCTAGTAAATATTACATAGAATCAATTACAAAATGTTTTTGTCGTTTACTTTAAAACTATAAAAAACAAACTGACACATAATAATTATATTTAGGATTAGATAAGTAATTTTGCTTTTTATTTAGAAATGTAACTAACCAAGCTCTAGTGGTGGTTGCTTGAAACAAAAGTAGGCCATGGACCAGTATTAGCCTTTCATTCCATTCTTGTCTTTTAAATATTAAATATTTGTTTTCGCCACGTTCTGGTTTTACGCACATTTAGTAAACATGATATAATTTTATACAGGGTTGCCAGACATCTCGGTTTTCCGGAAAGGTTGCATCGTTTAGATGAGAGTCCCGGTGTTCCGAAAGACCAATTTGGGATTACGATGGTCCCAGTTTTTAATTGTTTTTGTTTTCTTTTACCCCGCAATCGATGTTTTATGAGAGTAATATTATGTTTGTCAGGTTAGTATGCATAAGTACTACCCAATTGGGTAAAGTCCCGTCTATTCTTTAAATTTAATGATTACATCCTCTTTGAATTAGCACCTCGTTGCATCATTGTGAGAGTGTAAGTGCATATGCAGGGATATGTTTGTTTCATTGTTGTGAAATTTACTCGTATATTAAAATAAACTTACAGTGTTTAAGCATTAGCATGGCAAAAAGACAGTTCAAGATAGAGGCAAAATCTAATGGCAAATATAAGTAATATTTTAACTTTTTCTTGTCTTTATTTATTAAATTATTAATGCTTCTTCTATTTTTTGTAATATTTGAAAGGCATTTGTTTAATGTGCCGTAAAAATTGAAATAAAATTGTGATTCTCAAATTTTTTTGTCACAGTTTGGTCTAGCAAAAATCTGGCGACCCTAGTTTTAAGAATGAGATAAGTAGAATTTTGAGGAAATGTATACGTGTTTTTGTGGAGTAACAGAAGGAAACTGTACCCGCCTCTTTGGCATAGTTAGTTAACGCGCTATTTTTGTGCTGAGCAAGGCTGCCGAAGACGGGGAGATCTAGGTTTGAATCTCGGTCGGGTGAACTGTGGATGTTTTTCATAAATTCTTTTCCAATCTCCCTCCACACAAATGCGAGTCAACTTCCTCTAAATTCAACCTTCCCAATTCCTAACCCGATAGCCTGGTTAGTACTTAAGTGCATAACACTAATGGGTTGTAAGATGCGATGCCAAAGAAATTAAAAAAAGGAGAAAACCTTTTAGAACAAAACGACCATCATTAGACCCGAACGGGATTATAACTCTTAACTGTCTATCACCATTAGTCAATAATGTTATGAGAGAGACGCCTTGGACCATTTGATCACAGAAGAAGGTCCATTTTTTTATGTTAAACTTAAACCTGCAATCAGTAAAACACAATCGCTGAGATATTTATCCTAAGATGTGTCATTTCTTCATCAGGGAGTACTTGGAATATAGTATTACTGCCAGATAGATTATAATCAGTACACCATCAGGCTAAAGTTTTGATAAGTTTGTACCCTCCCTAAAGGTTTATAGAAGGTAACACACACATAAAGAAGGAAATACAAATAATACAGCGTTTTATTAATGAGGCACATAACAGAGTACAATATGTGACATTAAGGATAGTTCATTTGGTTTCCGTTGTCTTCTGAAATAAATATAATGTGATTGTAAAGTGTAAAACCACACTAAGTCGATAAAGAAAAACATAATAAACTGAAAACAAAACGTCCAGTATAATGAGCATTGTGAGTACAGGCAAATGAGCCAATAGGGTTTAACTAAAGCAAATTACTGTTTGGGATCAATATTCAAGATCATAAAGGCTCCCGCGAAGACAATCCCTACAACTCGCCCACTGCAACAAAATGAACAGTGGCGGGTCATTAATTATAAACATTTAAAGAAATCCCTTGAACTGACTTTAAGAAAGAGCTCGCTCAGTTTAATGTCTGTACCTCACAGAACATGACCATTAACCCATCAGCTTGTGCTCACTCAGGTTCTTAAGAATCCTAGCTACTTAGGCATCTAGAAATTAATCAATTAAACGCTCTATCTTTGGCAACTAATAGTGAGCTAACATCATAGTCACAATGAGGTGGTGCTAACCTAGTCCCTCTTATACGGGGATAGTTAGCCCCAGTTAGGGCAAGATGGCTACAGCCTAGAGCCATAGTGGCCACACTCATGAACAAAACTTGTTTACAAGGTATACCCAACAAGTCCAAGTACAACGAGTGTACTACATAAGGAGGCAGCCTACACGCCTTCAAATAAACTTGCATTTCGATATAAAATCTGCCCAAGGGCAGAGCCAATAATAGGAAGTAAAATATAAGATCCCATAATAACACAATACACGATACTTAGCAAGGGCCAAGAGACCTAATTAGGTCATCAAAACACGTCTAGCTCTCCCCACTAGTGACTCAAGACGTTCCCTTCTTGGCTATTCAAACAACATTTCTTAGCAACCAATCTAACGTTAGTAAGCCACATAGCCATAGTGATGGATGTATATACACATAATTCTAACATAACTCAAACTCATGCAGATAAGCCGCTTAGCACAATAAATAACTCAAGTAGCATATATCGGCAAGAAACTATATCTGCTCATTGAACCACCATGCCCTAGTTGACTCTTGTGACAACTCTTGTAATATCAGCCTAATTAGTTCGATACTTACATACATCAATTTATCAGGGGATTGAATTAGAAAGAAACGAACTCTTCACGACTCCCAAATAAGTTGAGTCGATGCTTAATAACCTTCCCGTTACTCGTCACTATACTTAGAGAATTACATAGCAAAAGATACACAACTCGGCGAGCAACAGTACAAACCGTACGTAGACGGGAATTAGCCAGTCCGGCTAGCAAACAGTCCGTGAACACCCAACTCAGACGTAGAAATCAGCTGTGACAGCGCAGTGTTATTGTAGCCCCAGTGGTAGAGCAGGCGGCGCACTTCTAGTGCACCAGCGATATACTATGGTGGTGTTGGTGATTCAGGTGAGGCGGGATACTACCTACGAGTAGCCCCTGCGTTGATTCCACTGGACTCCATTCCGGCCAGGGCCAACTCAGATTAACTGCTACAATAGAGAAGGTAAAGTTAAATACACGATCGGTCGTAAATTATTACAAGTTCTGTATCTTATTTTGCTCGGGTGGTATATTAAATCAACTCCAAGACTGATAAGGAAAAAGGAAGGGGAGAACAGGTGTCAGCCAATCACGTGTTGCAGCAACAGCGCAGCCCAAAGCGGTCATCAAGGGGGGTAAGCGCATACGCAGTGGGAGCAAAGAGAAAAAGGCAATACGAAACGAGTGAAGCCCCAACATTACAGTTTCTTGATATGGTTGATTACTGATCGAAATTAATCTTATAGGTAATGACTTCAAAACATACTCGAATAGACATTTAGGTCAAGGAGAGACCAACCAAAAGGGTAGTTCATGAAACATAGATGATCTCTTGAGAGTTGAAAAAGTCACATGATTGTGTGAACTAATATACATTAGCTCGGCACAAGTTGAATATCTAATAAAATAACGAAGTATAAAAGCAATATGACCACATCGGTTGATAGAAGAATCCCTACACCTGTTTTTCCTTTGTCTCTCTATCTTTCAAAGTCCCATCCCCCAAGCGTTACTTGATTAGTATTGAAGTGGCTCTTGCATGTACAGAGTGACTTCACCTGATAAAACTGAAGTGAAGTGTTTTAAAACTATAGAAACGTAGATACACCAGTCCAATCCATGATGTGCCACCAGAAACCAACTGTTAAAATACTTGAAACAGAAATAATTCAAAACGCTATTAATTTTGTATATTTCACACAATCAAATCAGGGCATTGTTAGAATAAAGGGTCCTGAATTTGCCTGAAGAAATTAAGGAAATGGTACTAAGATAATTTCGTTTGCGTATTTCCATTTTAATTACAGGTTATGGTGACATTATTTTACTATCAGTGTTATTAATTTAAAATGTAATTTATAGGAGAGTATTGTGTGGTTAAATGGACTAATCATCATAACTATTGTTTCTTTTAAATTATATGGTAAACTTATTTCCTTATACATTTAAAAAATAGCTATTAACGACGTAATGTAAATAAAATAATTCAAAAGAATTGTGTGTACCCAAAGCTTTATGATTTTATAAACAAGAATAATAATAATAATAATAATAATAATCTCAACATATATAAGAATTTTATCATTTCATTATACGTTTAAATGAACGGATTGTTTTTTCAAACAGATACCCATTGCTTCCTTAAAATGTGCTTTGAATACCGAATATATTTTGATCCCCATAAATGTCATAATCATTGTATACTACCTTAAGGAAATTTTTGAGACTATTATAATAATTATTATTACTATTATTATCGTGTCTTACTACCCGTTCAGGCTATACGCACTTACACTAATGCGTAATGATAGGTTGATTATGAGATGAAATGGAGGACATACAGTTTAACGTTGAATCCGAGCCACGGTGGAGGCCTGGCAATCCCCACATTCACAAGTTGTGATTAATACACGTCTTGTAAGAGGTGAAGGAAGGGTTTAGTAATCAGATAAATATGTGCTGGGACCGAGGATTGAACCCCGGACCTCAGCACAGAGGTCTAACACCTTATCCCTAGACATCCAGGTCACCTTTGAGACTACTAACAGTTTCTTAAATTTTTTTCTGAAGGAAAGATCTTGCATTGTGTTCAGCAGACAAAGGCCTTAAAATGAATTTTTATAGGAATATATAGTCAATAAAATGTTTTGCTAAATTAAAGTTATGTTCATGATTATTTTATTCATATTAAGTTATAGTAACAAAATATGATTCTATATTAAAAACTTATATATAATTTTATTTCAAAAAAGAGGATTAAAAAACAAGAACACAAACACAAAAAATATTATTTTTCTATGTTATGTCTTCTATATCGATACTCTCAATGACGTTTTGCTAGGTTCTGATGTGATTTCCGGTTCCACAAAATGACATTTCTGGTCCGCCGGTCCACTTTCCTACTCTCTACT
>CABEEJ010001456.1:61681-72968 GCA_901482245.1 Timema douglasi
ACCCCCTCTCCATTCACCACCCAAAGCTATCCAAAACTGTAGAGAGTATTTTGTTCGCTTGTCATGAGGAAACAATAACTTCAGTGGCAGAAAAAACAAAGAAAAAAGGGTTAAAAAAATAAAGAAGCAGAACAATACGATAGCATGAAGCTGCACGATAAAGAAACTTTGCGTCCCGTCCAGCGATAGAAGATTGGTGGTGGGAGATGGCAATTCTTTCAACCCCCAAATATCCTTATTTTGATCCCCATCCCCTCATGTCAACCTTCTCTTTCCAATTCCAAGACTTAAGGATTTTCCGATACCCATTTGACACACTATTTCATTGTATTACATGTATTTTGTTAAAATAAAATATATTATAATTATTAGCACCGCGTCTTACTACCCGTTCGGCTTATACGCACTTACGCTAATGTGTAATGGTAGGGTGATTGTGAGATGAAATGGAGGACCTACAGCTTAACGTGGAATCCGAACCACGATGGAGGCCTGGCCTTCTCCACATTCACAAGTTGTGATTAATACACGTCTTGTCATAGGTGAAGGAAGAGTTTGGTAATCAGATAAATCTGTGCTGGGACCGAGGATTGAACCCCGGACCACAGAACAGAAGTCCGACACCTTACCTCTAAACCACCAGGTCACCAAAATAAAATATAATTATGTTGTGTCCACAAGACATAGAGATAGGAATGACCTCAGATACAGGACAAACTAGGAGAGCACAGTTGTTGAGCAATGGCGTGCAATGGCGCGCGTCCTTGATCCGATTACTGTATGGCCATATTCACTTAGTTGAAAATTGAAGTAATTTTTGCTCTTAAATTGAATGAAACATGGCTAACGTAGCAATAAGTGCATTTTAAATACCCACGAATACTGTATAAGTTTTTTTTCTGAACCTAGGATTTAAAAACTGTATGTTAGTCTACTTGTGCTTTAATGAGTTTAGACTAATATTGGAATATCAATTTATTCTATGTAGACACATCCATCCATCCGTCATATTCCTGCGATCATCTTAACATTAAGGTTAAACAAATTCCCAATAAAATTATAATTTTAGTCATATTTTCTGATCAAATAATTACTTGAAGCATTTAAATAACACCCGCCTCGGTGGCATAGTTGGCTAACGCGCTAGTAGTGTTGAGCTCGACTGGTGAGGACGGGGAGATCAAGGTTCGAATCTCAATCGGGGGAACTGGGGATGGTTTTTCCTAAATGGTTTTCCACTATCCCTCCACGCAAATGCGGGTTCGCTTCATCTAATTCAACCTTCCCAAATCCTAATCCACAAAAAGTTCCACAAAAATTTGAATGTACAGACATAACTTAAGAATTTGATTAATTGTATGGTTATGATAAGCTTGCGTATAGTTATGACATTTAAAAGTACAAAACCAGGATAGGAAAATTAAAACAATAAGTTTACCTTCTTAAATATTTCCGATTTATGAATACCATATCGGTATTTAGACAACTGTGTGACAATTTAACTAGGTATCATAAAGAATTTAATATAATTGGTAATACATTTAAGACAGTTCTGACTCTAAGTGGTCAGCATTAAATACCAGACCATAATGCTAATCCCAAACATATTATTTAAATAAATGTAATCTCTCCAGGTTTAATATTAAGATTTAACTAATAAGCAAGTTCATTCACTTGGTGAGTAATTTATGAAACAAACATATACAGGATGTTCCCGGGCTAGACAGCCAAACTTTGGTAAGTGGTAATGGATCAGAAAACTAACTCAAAATGTATTTTGGAGATAAACTTGTTTTATCTTCCTTTTCGCGCAAACAGAAAAAAACTAAATAAAAACACGTTTCCCTACAGTGTTCCTCGGCAATGGCATAATATTAATTTTCCTGGGAGATGAATCGATCGTGCTGGACCTGTAGTTTGGCCTCTGGGTTTGCCTGATTTAACGGCATTAGATTTTATTTTGTGTGAGGATCTCTCAAACAAAAAATGTATGAATGTTAATGACCTCCAATCATTATGACAAAGGGTACCGCAAGCGTACGAAGAAACAATATCCATACGATGTCGGTCAACCATTCGTTTTGTCATTGATAGGTGCAATGTTTGTCTCCGGGTTTGAGGCCGTCATTTTGAACAAAATAAATAGAATATTTGATTTAATACCTGCCTATTTTGTTTTTATTTAGTTATTTGCTGTTGGCGTGAAAAAGAAGCGAAAACAAAATACATTTTGAGATAATTTTCTGCTCCACTACAATTTCCCAAAGTTTAGCCGTCTAACTCGGGAACATTCTGGATATTTATATAATATGTGTTTTTTTTTAATTGTCATATATTATGGTTATTGATATGAGTTTAAGATAGCAGAAAAGATGCAAAGATAGTGGATTCTTGGTTTTTCCACGATAAATCCATGAGTATTGTAGTTTTTAAGTCACTGAGGTTTTTAATTCATAGATTAAAATATTGCTAAAACATAAATTAATAATTTCAAGAATCCACCTCAAGTTAATGTATTGCAGAGTACTAAATTTCTATTTGATATATAAACCCAATTTTCCCATATTTTTTATGTTTAATGTCTCAATATATGTGCATAAAATTTGATAAAACTTTTATTTGTTTGGTTTAAGTTTGTATATGTAGTCACAATAATTTATAACATATATATGAGATATTTAAAAAAACTTTTATAATTAGATATGTTCGCCATGGTTTGTACTCGCAGAACAATTTATTTAGAGATAAATGATAACTTAAATTTAAGAAATATGACATTTTTGCTCATAAAATAAATAAAACAAGTAAAAGAATGACTAAACTATTTATTAGGCCTAATTCAATAGATTATTGTTTTATTACATTGAACCAAGAGAATCAATTTATAAATACAATATTGAGAATTTAAAAAAATCCTTATTTTATGTCGAATAATTTTTACCTTGAAAACCTTTTCTAATAAATATGAAAACCGTCTTCCGCTAACACAAATTTTGATACTGGAAAAAAATGGTCCTATATTAGAAGTCATTAAAAGAAAATAAAGATAGGAAGAAACAATTGTTTTTATATTCGTTACCTTGTTTACAAATAATTGCCTTGTATCCTAGATTGAAAATATTGTGTTTGTGTTAGAAAAACTTTTCTCTGGCGTAGATTATTCGTCTTACCAAATCATACAAAACATTAGTTGAGCTTGTATTGTGGAGATTATATTACAATCACTAGCTTATTTATATAAATAGTCTTTTATTATAATATATTTCTTTATTTGCTTAGCCGAATTTGTAGCCGATCTGTTTACTGAGCTAATGGTGCAGATTCGATCCCGGCCAAACCTGGAAAACGTATTAATAGTAAAACTAGGTTTTCTCCATTCATACTGCTTTAATGGCATTTAGGTTATAATATTTAGTTGGTATATATCTATTTGCAAGGTATAAAATTCTTTACAAGAAATATATTCTATATTACTTAAGAATTTTAATTTTTTTATAATGTAATTATTTAAACGAAAATGAACTAAGATATGATTTGATTGTTTCCCTCCCTCTAGGAAATACTTTATGATCTTCAATACGGATCCATCATTTAATCAGGGAAATAAAAAAAGTAAGCTTCCTACAGTACCAGGGTATAATAAGATTACGTATGGAATTCAGCCTTTTATTTTTCTTTAAGATTATTTTTAAACCCTGGCAGCTCTCTAAAATGATCGTGCGAGCTGAGGAGTTGATCTTTGAAAAATAGAGCTAGTTTTTTTGTGGAATATATAGAATATACTTCAACATGGGGTCTCACTTTAGTAGAGGACTGGTAATACAAAATGAATACAGTTTAAAAAACACGTGTACATTTGACCTTCTTTCTGAGCTAGTCATGATTGGACTTAAGTAATGTGGAGCTGCTTAACATTGTAGGAAGTGGTCAAAATTGCCAACTCCAGCCTGAATATAAACCTACCTGATTAGTTGGCAACCTTCTTGTATAGGTCGACGAAGATTGTAAATGCTGGCAATGTTTCTTATATATTTAGAACTGTGTCTTACTATCTGTTCAGGCTATACGCTTATATACTAATTACGCTTCTGGTTTTAGGGGTTAGGAACGTTACATTTATAGAAAATTTACCCACGTTTGCGTGGAAGGAGGGTATAAAATCATTTTTGTAAAATCTACCCTTCGTACGCCCAATCAAAATTAGAACCTTGATCTTCCCGTCATCGTCAGTATAGTCTACTACAAGAAAAGCGCTTTAAGCCATGTGGCCACCGAAGTTGGTAGCAATGGATGTAAAATAAACAATGGTTTCAAGTAACCCCACAAATCAATTTTGTTTAAGGTGGAATGGAAGGGGACAGTGCTTTTGCAGTTTTTATGGCAAAACAATTTTTGGCCAAAATAAAATAAAATTTCGTCAAAAAAAACTTAGAATGTAATTTTCTTCAGATGTTGACCTCAAGATTCCTTGAATATTCGTCAAGAGTATTCTGAAATTCAAAGACAACTTTTCCTCTTCATTTAAAAAGTTTGTTAGCTATTACCACCATTATTATGACACACATTAAGGAAATGTTGATATCAACATGTGGAGAAAATTAAACACTATGTTTGTAATGGAGAAATTCCTGACCGGAATTCAAACCCCAATCTTCTTGTCATCAGCAGTATGGAATATCGTGAGTGTGACGCCTTAGATGATAAGGTCAGTGAAGCAGTTAAGACCATGTCTTAGAGACAAATTTAACCTAAAGCATAGCATATAAAGCTACACACTGAACCATACCACTGTACATTCTACTAATTAATAACTCGATCTCTGATATATATAACGAGGCACCCTCTATGATCTAAGCCGACCTCTCTAATCCTCTGTTTTTAATCATACTAACTATAAAAACTCTCCCACCCTTCCTAGGCAATTAAATCAATAACTTGAATCGAGGTATTTACTTTTTAAATAGGCCTGCACCTTCATAAAACAATGTCGTAACCAAGAGTTTTTGTTCAAGGATAAAATAATTAATTTGAAATGAGAAGTGTGGGAGACTGCGAACTCCTTTTACCAATTAGTGAGTTCTACCTGCACAAAGGAAACCACGGAAAATCTG
This sequence comes from Timema douglasi, assembly GCA_901482245.1. NCBI lineage: Eukaryota > Metazoa > Arthropoda > Insecta > Phasmatodea > Timematidae > Timema > Timema douglasi. The sequence continues at coordinate 66,793 of CABEEJ010001456.1, forward strand.
GTGACGGGAACAAATTATCTTGAGTGCTTTTATCCTATTTTGAGGTAACGTTCCAGTAGAGCTCATGCTATAAGTAAAGCGAAGGAGAAATAAGAGAGTTCGAATAGAAAGGAATACAGATAAATTGAGATGAATTTGAGAGTTTACTTTATTCAGTAAAGTTGTAGTCCGAAAACCTATCCTACACTTAAAACCAAAAAGGACCAGGGAAAAAAACTATTTTTCATCAACCCTTCATTCATTTCCCCTCGAGAAATTGGGAGGAAAGGAAATGAAAACAGAAAAGGAAGAAAGTGTGTGTGAAGAAAGAAAGACGAAAGGAAAATAGAGCGAAGAAGATGGTAAAAAATCTTTTGGAATTGTAGTATATTTTTCGTAGCTATCCCATAAAATAAAGACGGTCTTAACAAAATCGGATGGTCCATTCGTGCTGAGTTTTCATTGGGAGGAGTTTGTGAGTCTCGCTTTAACTAACTATGACTCTTATAAGGTCCCAAAATGTCTGTGTTTTTTTTTAATTAAGAGAATGTGAGTTTGGAGTTCATAAGTATGTCCACAGAAGATGCTTTGTTTGACGCTAAATGTACACAACCTTTTTTTTTAAATTGTCATACAAATTAGATTTAAAATCGTTAATTATTGACTTACTTACTATATAACATTTCTACGCTTAAAAATATACTCTAACTATCCATATAATGAGCTATTTACATCCAGTACCTCTCATTACACACTATTTATTTCAGATCCATTCCAACGTTATCTTCTCAAATACAAATATAACCAATACTAAACATATTTAATTTAAGCAATATAGCAAATACATATTTAGTTATTGTTGTATTAACAAATATTGGATGGTTGTGGTTTTGAAATTCCCTTTATGCAAATATAAATGATAACCACGCACGTAGCAAAACTGATTAATGTAGTTGTCCATCAATTTATATTAGCTAATTAAGAAATTAAGAAAAGGCAAAAAGGAAGTTATTATAGCTTGAACAATCCCCTGACAGAACTGATGTTAAATTATAACACCCCATTATCGTTATAAATATTTCGAAATTGAATTTACATTTTAAGACTAGAAACACTATCTGATATAAATTTAAAAACCCTCCCCACACTGAGAAGCTAATGGGGTGAATAGCTGAAATATGACCAACGTGAATGTGGCCCGTAGCGGTTGGGTAAGAAAAAGTTTGGTTTTAATTTAGTATCAATTTTATAATATATTACTACTGTATATATTTCACAGCATAGTCAGATTATTACCAAATTCTATTCAGGCCATTCAGATTCAATCACACTAGTGGAAAAAGATGAGTAAGGTGGTGTTTTAAGAGAACTGTATAATTTTTTGCGTGAAGGGCGAAGGGAAAATCACCAAGGAAAAATCACTCTTAATATACCCGTTTGGTATTATATTCTCGAGCTCGCCATTATCAGGAAAGCAGACTAGATTAGCCTGGAATTTAGTTCCCGTGTCCATTGGTGCGTGAGCCTAGTTATTAAGAAGTATTAGAGGTTAAAATTAAACTATGAATTGTGTCTAGACTGTAATTATTAGATTATCTGATGAATAGATTCTAATTATCTCTAACCAAATCTCCTGTATATAAATATTTGATTGTATCAATTCTGATTTCAGACACATCAATGGCTTCCAATCCGATTAGAATAATGTAAGGATTTTTTTACAAATTGTGTACCACTTTTTTCCACACCAATGCCTATCTAATTCCAATAAACACTAGATTTTTATCCCTACCACGTAAATAAAAATATGATATAGCCCAAAAGGGTGGTTAGACGAGTTGACCAAACACAAATTTTAACTAAAAAAGAATTTTTGTTTGCAGATATGAAACATCAACCTAACCAAATGTTTAAAAAATTTACTATACTTTTCACTGGCGACACACGTGGTATAAAGTCTCAAATTCGAAATAGACTTGATTATTAGTGAAGAAATTTTTAAGGTTTGAACTTTAACAGGGTGTCTTTTTCCATGTTTAATTTATCATTCTGTTTTTTCATCCTCTTTCCAGGCTAATAAAAGTGCATGCAGAGTAAACAATACCTAACACTAGCGTTTTTATTAATATGTTAAAAGGTATGATGATAAAGTTTTTTTTTAAACAGACATAAATTATGTGAATTCTTCACCATGAGAAAAAAAAATTGAAATAAAAAATAAGATAGAATAACGGCAATAACAAAAAAACACAAACATATTAAATAAATAATAAAACTTTGTCAGTATACCATCATATTTTAGGAATTCCTTTTTTTTTTTTTTTGAGACCACAACGAAATAGTTCAATCATTGTTAGTACTAAAGTAATGATTGTATCAATCAAAGAAATATCAATCTAAATACAATCATAATAGTAATGGCCAGTTTTGGAGACGCCGAATTTGGAATTTTATTTATTTTATAATAAAAATAACTAAAAACCCGTTCTGTATTTCATATTTGGTAAAAGGCTAACTAAGCTTATTGTATTTATAAATACAACACGATCAATGGCAAGTTTTCAAATTAATCTAGTTCATGCATATAAAACTTTATCTTGGCTTTATAATGAGAAATAACTCACTATTTAATTTATATGCACCCGCATCAGTGGTCACAAGGTCTGAGACGTCAATCACGGGATTGATTGAACTTTCAACTACGAGTAGATAAAAGTGTTTGGATCTCGGCTTGGTTTAATTAGGATTTTTCTTTATAAATTGATTTCAATTCTCCCTCCAAAACAGTGTGGGTACACTTACTGTAAAATGTCACCTAACTCATCCCTATTCAATTAGTGATATAAGGTACACAAACCATTTATATGTTTTTTTACTGTGATTCAAAGATTATATTTAAAAAAAAAAACATGAAAGAACTGAGTATAAATGTTAATGAATACTTATAGGGCTTATTATTTTCTATGAAATTTTAAAATCACCCTAGATAAACTAATTTAAAAATTTAATATACAAACAAAGGGGATCATTATATAATATTTTTGTAAAAAATAGTCTTTGGATTAAATTACCTTAGGGGATTTAAAGTTGGTATTTAAAAGATTTTTAGGCATATTTTTTATGGTCTATCCTTATCATTGTCTTAGTTTTTTCTGTCTTCATATGGTTTCTTATATAAGACTGTCCATGTTACACTTCCGTCAACCCCCCTCCTCTTTGTCTTCCTTTTCCAACGTTTCTTTCTTTATGTTTGAGACGCCACAACCACAAGATCTGTCATGGACTCGTGTTACTTCTTGTCCTCAATTGTTTGTCTTTTGTCGTCCCCCGTTTGTGTCATGACAGCTTTTCCTACTTTGAGGTTTTTTTTCACTTCTCTTCTCTTTCTTGTGGAAATCAGCGTCTTCTTTTGTTTTCCCATTGTGTGTTCGTTGTCACTGTTCTGTTGTTTCGTACAGAGCTAAGAAGCAAAGCAATAAACACCCATTTTTGATAAGTTTGGTTTGTTGTAAAAGCAATTTAAGTGTAAATAAATATGAAACACTTGATGTTTTATCAAATTAAAATATTTGTAGTTTGGCATATTTGTTATGATATTTTTGAAACATAAGTATAATAACCATAACTTTTACGACTGTCTTTAATAAAATCAGTTATATGGATTATCTCAAAAAAGTGCATATTTTTATTAATCTAAGGCTCCCAAGTTCAATAAGTGATCGAGTAAAAATGCAAAACTAAGTTATTGAGTTTGTTCATAATTTTGATTTCATATAATTGATTAAAATAACAGTAAATAACTATCAGATTATAAGTAAAACGTTCTAAGATAAATATTTGAAATTGAGAATAACTCATTAAAACTATCTTAAAATATACCTATCAATGTAAAGGACAAAGCAAACAAAGTTATTTAATTCATTCTTTAGGATAATGATTACCAAAGAAGGTGATGCCAAAATATGGATAATACTATTGGTTATTTTTCTTCTTAGGTTTTTCTTAAGACATAGTGCCTAGAAATAAGGACTTTTCATACTATGGTATAAAGGGTATTTAGCAAAGCATAATATCATGTTAAAATATTTAATAATACTTATATTAGTTATATAATGTTTAAATTATACATGAACTACAAAGTTGTACACGTACCATAGCAGCAGCCTATATTATATTAAAATATATATAAAGTAAAATGTTGTGATTCTTGACCGATTTTTGCACCTAAACTCAACTGTTTTCCTCTCTTCTTTGTGGTTATGACACGAACAGAGTTTTTCTTCTATTCCAAAAATGTCCAGTTTATTATGTTTCATTTTAAGAGCTTTTTGTCGACGCACAATGAGGTTGAGAATCTGTGTTTTTTATCAATTTGGAAAAAAATATTCTCATAAACGCTTCAACGTTATAACTCAGTTTTATTTAGTTTTTATCTCATCTCTGATGAATAACATTACAGTTATAAATGTTTATTATCAACATATATTGATGATTTCCTTAAAGACCACATCGGTGGTCAGGCTGAATAAGCGTCAAACTTGTCAAGTCTAATATGTGGCCTACAGGGAGACTGGAATTTGAATCCCCGTTGAGTGTACATTTCACTAAAGTTTTTCCTACACTCCTTTACCAGAAATGCAGCTAAATAACATTAAATGTTTATAATCCTCATCTTTGTTCCATTATTGTAATTAACTGCGGAAACTTAGGATGGCTAATAAAACACAATGCAAATCTTTAAAGTTAAACAATCTTAGTTTAATTAATGTTTCAATTATATTTCACAAAATATTTTTGTAATTAAATCCTTATAAGATTATACGATTTTATGCTTCTGTCCATACATATTTATAATAGTATTAATGAAGTGGAGAAACAAACTAGAATTTTTTTTTCTTATTCTGTAACACTAATGAACTCAACAACACAAAGGTAAATATTAATGTTTGTATATTTACTAATAATCTATAAAAGGAGTTCGCTGAGTAACTCTTGCAAATTTACCATTGTTATTTAGTTTCATTCAACTGAAATAAGTTTTGTAAAGTGTATTAATCAAACGGGATAAACCGGGATTTGATAACATATATCCTCAATTAAATTTTTCCTGGGGATACAATTTATTGCACATACATATTATTACTCTTCAGGTTAGCTAGGATTAATCTGTTCTCGTTCAGTGTAGTAGTGTCTATTTACCTTAGTAAAACGAATAAAATTGCTCTAATTTCTCTTCGAATCCACATTTAACTTAATAATTTCTGAAAAATCCCACTGAGTTCTATACGTCTTAAATTTGTTCATTCGATTGAAATTGTAATGTCATAAAATTTAAGATAGATCTTCCACAATTGACATTTTATGTTGCCAAACTATCCGATTGCTTGTAAGCACTTAAATTATTATTATTATTATTATTAGCACCGCTTCTTACTACCCGTTCGGGTTATACGCACTTACGCTAATGTGTAATGGTAGGGTGATTGTGAGATGAACTGGAGGACCTACAGTTTAACATGGAATCCGAACCTCGGTGGAGGCCTGGCATTCCTCACATTCACAAGATGTCTTGTCAGAGGTGAAGGAAGGGTTTGGTAATCAGATAAATCTGTGCTGGGACCGAGGATTGAACCCCGGCCGCCAGCATAGAAGTCTGACACCTTACCCCTAGACCACCAGGTCACCTACAATAAGCACTTAAACAATATAGATCAATAACTAATAACAAGTTTACCTAAATCTTTTATATTCGTTTCATATATTATCAAAATATAACACCTTTGAAATCATTTACTTAAGTATTTTATTTCCTTTAAATATTTTTAATTAATATTTTAAACTCATATTATTTGAATACATAATCTTTTGATTACTTTATATCAAAAAGATTATTTTGAACTATTTTATAAGACAAACTATTTGAAAGATATTATTTATTATTATTACTATTATTATTATTTTTTTTGCCATTTGGTCTGGCAGGTTTTAAAAATATTGTTTATATTGGCTATATGTATAACAATTCCTATGAAATTATATCAAGATTAGGTGACCTGGTGGTCTAGGGGTAAGGTGTCAGACTTCTGTGCTGGCGGCCGGGGTTCAATCCTCGGTCCCGGCACAGATTTATCTGATTTCCAAACCCTTCCTTCACCTCTGACAAGACATCTTGTGAATGTGAGGAATGCCAGGCCTCC